>MDKF010123831.1:0-11011 GCA_026770625.1 Nicotiana glauca | reverse complement strand
CCGAGGATCTCCCTGGCATAACCCAAGGAGCTTTTGCTTTCCAAATCCCGGCCAAAAAACTGAGGATCTCCCTGGAATAACCCAAGGAGCTTTTTCTGTCCAAATCCTGGCCAAAAAACTGAGGATCTCCCTGGCATAACCCAAGGAGCTTGTGTTTTCCAAATCCCGACCAAAAATCGAGGATCTCCCTGGCATAACCCAAGGAGCTTGTGCTTTCCAAATCCCGGCCAAAAAACCGAGGATCTCCCTGGCATAACCCAAGGAGCTTTTTCTTTCCAAATCCCGGCCAAAAAACCGAGGATCTCCCTGGCATAACCCAAGGAGCTGGTTCTTTCCAAATCCCGACCAAAAAACCGAAGATCTCCCTAGCATAACCCAAGGAGCTTGTTCTTTCCAAATCCTGGCCAAAAAACCGAGGATCTCCCTGGCACAACCCAAGGAGCTTGTTCTTTCCAAATCCCGGCCAAAAAACCGAGGATCTCCCTGGCATAACCCAAGGAGTTTGTTCTTTCCAAATCCCGGCCAAAAAACCAAGGATCTCCCTGGAATAACCCAAGGAGCTTGTTCTTTCCAAATCCCGGCCAAAAAACCGAGGATCTCCCTACATAATCCCGATTTGATTGATTAGATATGTGCCATAGCTAACTCTCGAAATTTTCCTAGTGAAAACTGGGGCAGAAAATTTCGTTTGTTTGTTTTGCTATCATAAGCAGGTCGATCTTAAGACACAAGGTGCGGGATGGCCGATGGTATGAATCTCAATCTAGAATAAAGAAGAAAAAAAGAACAAAAAGAGAAGCAAAAGAAGGTGAGCTCAAATATTGGAGCAGACAAAGGCGCGGATTGCTCGAAATTTGATTTGAAGTCGCAAGCCCTGCCAATCTTGTTTCGCTCAATGTTGCAGAAATAAACAAGCACCTACCACCTGCGAGCATCACGATTCAGATCGAAGTCTACAGCAAGATCAGCTAAGACTCAAGATCAAGTTTTCAAAAGAATCATAGATAGGAATCTTGTAACTCGTAGTTGATAGGCACAGCTAGTTTAGTCTCAATTTTTCTTTTGGTGTAATAAGGAGGTCAGTAAGCGGTAGCAGCAACAGTAGCAACAGTAACAGCAAGGTCATAGTTCCACGGTAGTCCCAGCTACCAAAACTTCCCGAACTACATTGACCTGATTCCTGTTTAGCCCAGGATATGTAGGAGGCCTCCCGAAGCAAAGGCTCGGTCAAACTCTTTCAAAAATGCTTCGCACGGAATACTCGAACGGGCAAAAATCGCTCGTATCCGCTCATTTATCTTTGCACGAAAACTCTTCGTATTTCCGGGCAAAGAGGGGCAGCTGTGAGCACGTGGTTTTTGCCCTATATGAGAACCACTCCAAAAAATTCAAAATATAATAGTTTTGTGTTGTGTGTGATTTTCTGTGAATTTTGTGTAATTTTTTAATTATTATTTGCATTTTTGTCTGTGCGTGTTTATTTGTTAAATTAATATAAAACACAAAAATATGTTACATTTACACTTAGGTTTCGTTAGGAGTAATTAAGTTGTTTTCCAAAAATAAAAATCACAAAAATAATACACTTTACATTTAGCATTTAAAAGTCTAGTTGTGTGATTTATCTTTGATTGATATTTAATTATGTGTGTTAATTGTTAATAGAAGTTAATTTGATTTTCTTTAGGATTTTTAATGTTTTAATTAGGAATTAAAAGGAAATGAGGAGAATGAAAATAAAAGAGAAAATTGGGCTGGACTGCCCAAAAGTTGATGAAATTCAAGCCCAAAAACACCCCATACCCGGTCCAGAATAATCAGCCTCAGAGATAGGCGAAACAACGTAGTATGATGTTGAAACTACGTCGTTTCGCCATCTAAAATCTCATCCAACCATTCAAAGTCAATCCAACGGTCATAAACACACCCCTGTACCCATCACCCGCCTGACCCGTTACTCGTCCCGACCCGCCCCTTTCATTAAACCAAACGACCCCGTTATGTACCAAAACGACCCCGTTTCTTCCTCCACAATCAATCCGAGCCGTTGAGATCATTTGATCTAATTGCTCAGCTCAATTGAATCAATTAAACATACCAAGACCAACCTATCCCCAAACCCCCGTCTCAGTTCCCAGACCCCTCCCCCCTCGTCTCTTTTAGAGACGACAAAACGCCGCCATCTACCACCGCCTTCCGCCTACTGAAAATTTCCTCACGGCGGTTCCGGTAGGCCAATGACCTCCAACTTTACACCACAGCACCCCCGTAACCTCCCCGTTCCAACCCCGAGCATGGTTTCCTTCGAATCAAGCCGGAACTCCTCGAATCTTCAATCGAAGATTCGAGCCAAAACCCAACCTATCCCAATCCGCCCCAAATTGGCACGTAACACTCCCCTGACCTCCCTCGTAACCAAACCAAGCCTGGTTTGGTTCGAATCCAACCCAAAAACATCGAGCCCCAAAATACCCGTATGAACCCTAGAAATCCAAATGGGGTTTCGGGCTAAATTCAATAGGAATTTGAGGTCTAACAGACCTTAATCTAGGTGTTCTCAATTGAGAACACCTCGATTAAGGTCCGTTTGGCCTCAAACATTTCAAGCCCGAGTTGGTCCCGAGTCCGTTGATTTGTCTTCTCAAGGTATTTCCTTTTTCTTCTTCTATCTTTATTTAGTTATTTGTTAGTTCAGTTTCTGTTAGTATTTCATTTTCTTAGATTTTTCTTTTGGTTAATGTTTAGGTTCTCCTCTTCAGTAGACCTTTTATTTGGTCGATTCTTTCTGTTTGTTCGTTAATTGTAATGAATTATGTGTTTAGTTTGTTTGAGGTCGTCTAGTAATTAATTCGTATTTTGATCCCCTGAGTCTGCCCGTAAACCATGAATCACGGATTCGTAGGTCGATTATTTGTTATCGATTATACGTGTTGTAATCGACTAAACGAATGTCGTCGATTAATTTCATAGGTCTGTCTGTTAGAACATTGGACAGTGATTAACACTGTTAATTTGGTCCAAAGTCATTGTTGAATTGAAGTCTGAACTGTTTGTGATTTTAAATTAGGGTTTGAATTGGATATAGCTATTAATCTTAGCTAGAAATCAGAAACTAACAGTTAAGATTCAGGAAGAGTGCAATGCACATGGGATAGGATGGTGGAACCTGCTGGACAGCAGTATGTTCCACCCATTCCGACTTCAGGTTCTATTTAATAGGTAAAACCATACTTAGGCAACTGAAAGTGGAAAACAGAGGGAATAAGATGGGGGTTTTGAGTTCTAAAACGTTTTAAAAATAAGCTGCAAGGCTGTTAGTTTAGGGTTATAAAAGAAGGAAGTTTTCAGATCATAGGTCGGAAAAAAAACCATCAGTTTTACAGTTTTTTTTACCATCAGCTTTGGAGTTTCTTTTAACCATCAGTTTTGAAGAGGTCTTTAGCCCTTAGTTTTTCAGAGTTTTGGAGAGGAATTCTTGAGTCTTAAGAGTCTTTTCCAGACAGTTTTTAGCCTATCAGTTTGAAGCTTAAGAGTTCTCTTCGAGTTTCTGATTTCCAGTCCTTGAAAAGTCCTGTCCATCTTTAGGAAAACCATAGGTTCAAAGATTAGAACAAAAGATATACATCCTGAAAAACAGACCATATACATTCTGAAATACACACTGGGAATAGATACCATTCTGGAATAGAAAACAGTAGAGAAAAGCTAAAGGAAAACACTATTCCATTAACCTTGTCGCTCGGTTCAAGTTTGCTCTGTTTTTCAGTTCATAAGGTTTCTTTTGAGTTTACTTAAGCCCTGTTTCATTTGCTGGTTGGTTTTGGAGTTCTGCTGTTTGGGTTTTCTCAAGTTCTCTGTGGTTTTGATTTCTTTCCTAAGATTTCAATCTGTTCCCTAGGCTGCCTACTACTGTTTCATAGTAGCTTTAGTTGTTTGCTGGGATCTATTGCTGCTGTGTTCGCTGTTGTTTGCTGTCGAACTGCTTACTGATCTCCTCCTCCATTTTTCTTTGCTTTCAAATTCCAGGTATGCCTTCGAAACACAGCTGATGTAACTGTTTGAACCGAGAGATCGGATTTTGAAATGAAGTGCTACCCCGGAAATCATCGTTAAAAATAGATACTAGTTTTCATTCATGCTTACCTAGTTTGTTTTTTTAGTATATGTTGGATTTGTATAATGTTAATGAAATTCGAACTGTGTAAAAGCTAGCAAGTTCGGACTGGGATTTGTATTGAAACTTTAGATAAACAATTCGTTAAGGCCAAGTAGTTTGAGCATGTTGAGATGGTAGTTTGATTTATTTAGCCACTAATATAGGATAGCTTGAATCACATCGAGTTTCTCCGCTTGATTTCCTTTAACCTATTTGTAGTTAAGCAAACAATATAAGTAGCCAAGGCCCTAGACTCCAATACTAGTTCGACTCTGGTCACCTAGTTTCGAATTCATCAATTAATATCGGATTAAGAGTAGTGAAATCCAAGATAAACAGGCTCACATCTAATAATGAGCCATTGCGAATTATTTCTTCATGACATAGTTGATTAATCTCCTTATCAGTTTATACCCTTCGGTCAACCTTTAGTCCTAATTTAACAAGTCAAAAATGCTATACCGTCTGGTATAGATCCTAATTGGAAATAACCTCAACGGACATTTTTAGGTAAATCAATTCTTGCCTAGTCTAATAGTCGCTTCAAATCGGCATAGGTTAAAATGAATGACCCAGGCACATTTTTTATCCGCATATTCGTCAGTAACCTGGGTCCAGGTCAAGATTAGATCCATCTTGTCCGAAAATGTCGAGTGTACGGCTTCAAGTTAATAAAAGCGGTCTAGAATCATTTAAAAGCGCGTGATTTATAACATGTATTAGAATCAGATATTTTAGCCATTTATAATAATTTAAGTGACCGTGCTAGAACCACGGGGTCTGGGGGTGCCTAACACCTTCCCTTGGGTCAACAGAATTCCTTACTTAGAATTTCTGGTTCGTAGACTTCATTTGGAAAGTCAAAATTTCCTCGACTCGGGATTTAAATAAGTCGGTGACTTGGGACACCTTAATTTATTCCAAGTGGCGACTCTGAAATAAATAAAATAATCCCGTTTCGAATATTGTCACTTAAATTGGAAAAACTCTTTTATATACTCCCTCGAAAGGGGGGCGCCAAAAGGACAACGACGTTCAATATTCCTTAAAAATTGAATAAAAGCAGTTAAAAGTTAAAATTTGCACATAGGTTCAAAATGTACTAAAATCAGATAATTAAGCCGAATATAACAGTTGAACGACCGTGCTAGAACGACGGAACCCGGAAATGCCTAACACCTTCTCCCGGGTTAACATAATTCCTTACTTGGATTTCTGGTTCGCAGACTGTAAAACAAAGTCAATATTTTACTCGATTCGAGATTCAACTGGTGACTTGGGACACCATAAATCTCCCAAGTGGCGACTCTGGATCTTTAATAATAACTTCTGTTTCGATTGTCCTTTAATTGAAAAATCTCCATTTATTATACCCTTCAGGTTGTGGGGTGTGTAAAAAGGAGCTGTGACAGGCGTGACCAGATATGGTGCAAAATAAGATGACACATAGAAGTACGTAGATCCTAGATCAAATAGAACTGAAGCATCTATACTACAAACCAATATAGTATATGTGATAACTGCATCAGAAGCCTCAGCCTCAGGTCTGCTGGAAGAGAATAACATCGGGGTTGGGCCCCACCACTCTAAACTTCATCTCTGGGACGACCTGCTGCTGGTTAGCCTCCACCTCTAGCGGCCTGAGCTCCACCTATAATACTTATACCTCCACCTCTAGCAGCTCTACCCCCACCTCTATCAGGCTGGGCGGGCGGTGGAATACTCGGTGCCTAAACTATGGCACGGGAACCCTGGTGCTGAGAACTGCTTGGTGCTGGAGGAAAAAATCTAGCAATATGCCTCGTGTCGCCACAAGTAAAACAAGCCTTCGGCTGCTGGGACTGATGAACCTAAAAACTATGAATTGGCGGTGCACTAATAAGAGCTGGTGGTGCACTGTAGGACTGCTGATCAGAATATTTCACATGAGAACCACGGCCACCTGAAGCACTGTGAGAAACCTGAAGTGCTGACTGAAAAGGTCTATGAGAATTGCCTCTACCATACGTATCCTTGCCTCCAGACAAGGCGCCACTGAATCTACATGAATGACGAGGCCTCTTGTCAGACCCCTAACCACCTCCCTGCGACAGAACCATCTCAACTCTCTTGGCCACATTGGCCGCCTCCTGTAAAGAAATCTCACTCCCGGTCTCCTTAGCCATTTGAAGTCGAATAGACTGAATGAGCCCCTTAATGAAACTTCTCACTCTTTCTCTCTCAGTGGGAAGTATAAGTAGAGCATGACGAGACAAATCAATAAACCTGATCTCGTACTGAGTAACAGTAATAAAACCCTACTGGAGACGCTCAAACTGCCTCCGATAGATCTCTCTCTGAGTAACAGGAAGAAACTTCTCTAAAACAGCTAAGAAAAGTGATCCCAAGTCAAAGCTGGTGACCCAACTGGTCTAGCCAAACAATAATCCCTCCACCAAGTCTTGGCGGATCCAGATAAGCAAAAAGTAGTAAAGTCGACCCCATTTGTCTCCACTATCCCTTTGTTCCTGAGAACCTCATGACATTTGTCTAAATAATCTTGGAAATCCTCAGAAGATGCACCGCTGAAAGTGATAGTGAAGAGCTTGGTGAACCTGTCCAACCTCCGCAAAGCCTCCAAAGATGTAGTTGATCTGTCACGGGACTGAGCTATCGCTCGACTGAAAAAGCAATATGTGACCTCGTCATTCGTGAAAGAACAAGAGTAGAGGTTTCAATTTAGCAGTAAGAGAACAAAATCGCACGACAGAGAAGAATAGATGTGAAGTTTTTCCTAACTCTGTAGCCTCTGGGGAATAAATACAGACGTCTCTGTACCGATCCCTCAGACTCTACTAAGCTTGTCCATGAATAGTGAGACCTATGTAACCTAGAGCTCTAATACCAACTTTTCATGACCCGGATTTCTCACCCTCGGGAGTCGTGATGGCGCTACTCGTGGAAGCTAGGCAAGACAAATATTGTAAAATCATTACCTTCCTTTTTTTCAACAAGTTCAACAATTTAAAATAATAAGTGATTAAATAGCGGAATAATTAAATAAGCATAAATGCAAAAGACAAAAAAAACTTAATAATTGAACCAAACACTGTTACATAATCTGAAGTACAATACTACCCAGAATTTGGTGTCACAAGTTACGGACTATCTAAGAATACTACAAATAAGGTCTGAATGAAAACACATAAGTCTATCTCTGAATAAGCAAAACATAAAGAGAAAAGATAGGAGGAGATGCCAAGACCCGTGGACGTCTGCAAGGCTACCTTGGGTCGCCTGAGTGGACTGAAGACAGCACCCTCAAGGCGGTCCAAATGCCCCGGTATCAGTATCTGCACACAGTGCATAGTGTAGTATCAGCGCAACCGACCACATGTGCTGGTAAGTGCCTAGCCAAACCTCGGCGAAGTAGTGACGAGGCTAGGACCAGACTACGAAATAAACCTATGTCGTTAAATCATATACATCAGAAAATAAAAGCAGATAATTACAGCTAAAGTTGGGTGGGAAAAATATGCTGCGAAGGGGAGGGGGGTTAATAGGTAACAACAGAATAACAGTAGAGAAATGTAAGGTACGGCATAAATCAATTACCGGCAAAAGATAAGGAAATAAGAAAGAAGTACACATGTAATACCGTTGCAAGTGTGCAACCCGATCCCATTTCATATAGTACCGTTGTAGGTATGTATCTCGCTCCCATTTCATATATTACCGTCGCAGGCATACAACCCGCTCGCATTTCATGTATTACCTTTGTGGGCGTGCAACCCGATCTCATTTTATGTATTACCATTGCAGGCGTGCAACCCGCTCCCATTTTATATATTACCTCTGCAGGCGTGCAACTCGCTCCCATTTCATTTATCAACACTAATCATAAAAAATTCTGGCAAGGGAATAATAACATAATAACAACGTCCCGATAAGGGAACAAACCCAGCAAGGGAACAATAATATAAAAACAACATGCCGGCAAGGGAACAATAATATCACAACAACATCCCGACAAGGGAACAATGATGATAATCCTCATATGAAGCACAATAAACCACAACAGAGTCATAGCAATTACAATGCAAGACTCACGGGTATGCTTGACACCGACGTATAGATACTCGTCACCATGCCTATACGTCATACTCTACAATTAGCACATAGCAAATAAGACACAACTCCAAATCCCTCAAGCTAAGGTTAGACCAAATACTTACCTCAAACTTCCATGGCCAACTCAAGCCTTAAACACCACTTTTTCCTTTAGAATTCGCCTCCAAATTACTTGTATCTAGTCCAAATTAATTTAACAACATCAATAAAAGCTAAAGAATTCATACCCAACGCTTAATTATAGGTTTTTTTATTATTTTTCCCAAAAAGTCAAAAATCGACCCCAAGCTCGCTTGGTTAAATACGAGGTTCGTACCAAAACCCGATCACTCATTCACCTACGAGCCCGAATATACAATTAGTTTATCCGACTCCAAAATGAGGTCTAAATTCTAATTATTCAAAAAGCCCTTACTTTACCCAAATCCCCAATTTCTACCATAAAGAATCATAATTTAGGCTTAGAAATCTAATGGGTGATAATGAAAATTGAAGAAAATAAGTCTAAGAACACATACCTATGTTTTGTGGTGAAATCCCTCTTCAAAAATCGCCCAAGTTCGAGTTTAAGTGAAAAAGTTTTGAAGTTTTGAAGAAATCCTATTTTGCTATTGTTTTAAAATAATTGGGCAAGGAACATATGCGTTCGCACATGATTGGATGCGTTTGCATAGAACAGATGGTGACCCCCATAATTAACTCTATGCTATCGCGGACCTACCTATGCAATCGCATAGAACAAATGATGACTCCCAAAATTAACTCTATGTTATCGCGGACCTACCTATGCAATCGCATAGAACAGATGATGACCCCTAGAATTAACTCTATGCTATCGCGGACCTACCTATGCAATCGCATAGAAAAAAAACCTGGACACCAGCAAACAGCAAAAACACTAGATTTTCTAAGTTCGAATAACTCCGACGCCTATCCGAAACTCACCCGAGCCCTCGGGGCTCTAAACCAAACATGCACGCAAATCTTAAAATATCATATGCACTTTCTCATGCGATCAAATCACCAAAATAACATCTTAAACAACGAATTTAGCATAGAAATCTAAGAAAAATCTCAAAACTTTCAAAGTATCAAATTTCACAACTACGGATCTGAATCACACCAAACGACTTCCGTTTCTTACCAAAATTCAGAGATGCATCTTAAATGTCATATTGAACATGTACCGGGATCCGGAATCAAAATACGGGCCCGATACCATAAATTTCAAATATAATCAAATTTTCAAAATCTTTTATATTTTCAGTAAAACAATTTCTTTCAAAAATTTATTTCTCGGGCTTGGACCTCGAAATTCGATTGCCCAAGTGTCATATTTTCCTACGGATCCTCCAGGACCGTCAAATCACAGGTCCGGGTCCATTTATCCAAACTGTTGACCGAAGTCAACTTAAATTCAATTTTAAAGGCCAAATTAATATTTTTATCACATTTTCACATAAAAGCGTTCCAGATATACGTTTGGACTGTGCACGCAAATTGAGGTGAGGAAAAAAGAGGCTTCTAAGGTCTCGGAACATAAAATTTACTCGTAATCAAGTGATGACCTTTTGGGTCATCAGAGTATAGTTCAAGCTAGGTGTGTTAATGGATATTTAAAAATCGACTAAACCGACGGATCGTACCTACCGAACCCATCTTTATGTTTATTTTAATAATATCGTAGGTTTTTATATAAATATATAATTGTACCGATAATTATGGTAGATTTTTTATTTTATGAAAGCAAATAAAAAAATACCGGATCGTACTGAATAAATTTACAATGTGAAAAATATATTTATATATTAAGTATAAAAATAATAAAGCATTAAATTCTTTCTTGGGTCTTGGAATTATGAAATAGTTACAAGCCAACAAGTCATTAAACTCAAAATTCTAATTTCCAAACCTATTATGCTACTTCTATTGAAACTAGATTATTTTTAACATATTCACTAGCAAGACACAAGGTATTGTAGCGATTATGTGTAGCAAACTACAATGCATTGAATATGTTTTCTTTCGTATAATTTAGATTTATATTTCTGAATGTTTAATCTTCTATAGACTTTATTCTTGAATCCCAACTTGGTTAATATCTTTCCACTCGTGTGATTAATAATTTTTGTATTTGCTTAGTTTTTTTTACGATGTTGAAGAATAGTTGATGGATATATACTCTAGCCATCTTTCATATTTTTTTTAATTAATCGCCTTTTAAACTGTAAAAATATGTAGAGAGTTTTGTGAAGTTCTATAAAAGCACGTATGTTATTTCATTCTACTTCTACTAGTGACTTTTACATGACGTTTAAAATAATTACCAAAAATTAACCGAGCAATACCAATATTGAAGAGAAACTGACATGATTGAGACGGTTTTGAAAAGTTTAATTTTGATTATACATAGTAAAATAACCAAAAAATTGATATGGTACAAATTTTATAAAATACCCGGCCGAACCGAACCATTGACACCCCTGATTAAGCTGCAGTATTTTTTTTTCCCGAGGTTAGAGAAATCGTTTTACATATATCTTCATCTATCTTGAAATCATGACTATATGTATATTAGCATAGCCAGCATCCTTGATTCTAGTAGCTTTACCATATTGCTATTCTTATCCATAGTAATTAGCCAGGGGTGTGCATTCGAATCGGTTTATTGATAAATCGAATCGATTATTTGTTATCGGTTCATCAATAAACGAAATCGAAAAAATCGAAACCTTATTGAAACGA
>MU782496.1:66750-139764 GCA_026770625.1 Nicotiana glauca | reverse complement strand
CATTCGTATGGTCGGATGAGTGCGAGGAGAGCTTTCAGAAGCTCAAGACGGCTTTGACCACAGCTCCAGTGTTAGTCTTGCCATCATCTTCAGGTTCTTACACCGTGTATTGTGATGCTTCGAGAGTTGGGATTGGATGTGTGTTTATACAGGAGGGTAGAGTCATTGCTTATGCCTCTCGTCAGTTGAAGCCTCATAAGAAAAACTACCACGTTCATGATTTGGAGTTGACTGCCATAGTTCATGCTTTGAAGATTTGGAGGCACTACTTATATGGCGTATCCTGTGAGGTATATACTGATCATTGCAGTCTTCACCACTTGTTCAAACAGAAGGATCTAAATTTGAGATAGCGGAGGTGGCTTGAGTTGCTCAAGGATTATGACATTACCATATTGTATCATCCGGGGAGGGCCAATGTAGTGGCCGATGCTTTGAGCCGAAAGGCGGTGAGTATGAGTAGTTTGGCGTACATTCCAGTTGGGGAGAGACCCTTTGCAGTTGATGTCTAGTCTTTAGCCAATCGGATGGTGAGGTTAGATATTTCGGAGCCTAGCCGGGTGTTGGCTTGTGTGGTATCTCGGTCTTCCTTGTATGATCGCATTAGAGAGCGTCAGTATGATGATCCACATTTGCTTGTCCTTAAAGATAGAGTTCAGCATGATGATGCCAGGGATGTGACTATTGATAGTGATGGTGTGTTGAGAATGTAGGGCCGGATTTGCGTGCCCAATATGGATGGGCTTTGGGAGTTGATATTGGAAGAGGCCCATAGCTCGCGGTATTCTATTCATCCAGGTGTCGCGAAGATGTATCAGGATTTGAGGCAGCATTACTGGTGGAGAAGAATAAAGAAGCATATTGTGAGTCATGTAGTTCGGTGCCTCAACTATCAGCAGGTCAAGTATGAGAATCAGAGGCCCGATGGTGTGCTTCAACGCATGGATATTCCCGAATGGAAATGGGAGAGGATTACTATGGACTTCGTGAGTGGTCTCCCTCGGACACCGAGGAAGTTTGATTCAGTTTGGGTGATTGTGGATCGCCTGACCAAGTCCGCGCACTTCATTCCTGTATGTACCACCTATTATTCGGAGTCGCTAGCAGAGATTTTCATCTGGGAGATTATACGGTTGCATGGGTTCCCAGTTTCTATTATATCAGATAGGGGTACTCAGTTTACCTCTCAGTTCTGGAGGACTTTTCAGCGAGAGTTGGATTCACAGGTAGAGTTGAGCACGGCGTTTCATCCTCAGACGGACGGGCAGTCCGAGCGTACCATTCAGATATTGGAGGACATGTTGCGTGCCTGTGTTATTGACATTGGAGATTCTTGGGCTGATTACTTGCCTCTTGCAGAGTTTGCTTACAATAACAGCTACCAATCCAGCATTCAGATGGCGCCATATGAGGCTTTATATGGGAGACGATGTAGATCTCCGGTTGGTTGGTTTGAGCCCGGCGAGGCTAGGTTGTTGGGGACAGAGTTGGTCCAAGATGCTTTAGATAAGGTAAAGGTGATTCAAGAGAGACTTCGCACAGCTCAGTCGCGTCAGAAGAGTTATGCTGACCGGAAGGTCCGAGATGTATCTTATTCGGTGGGCGAGAAGGTCTTGCTGAAGGTTTCACCTATGAAGGGCGTCATGAGATTTGGAAAGAAAGGAAAGCTGAGTCCGAGGTTCATTGGCCCTTATGAGATACTTAGAAGGATTGGGGATGTGGCATATATGCTTGCTTTTCCACCCAGCCTATCGGGAGTTCATCCGGTATTTCATGTATCTATGCTCCGGAAGTATGTTGGGGACCCATCTCATGTGTTAGACTTCAGTACAATTCATTTGGATGATGATTTGACTTATGATGTGGAGACTATAGCTATTTTGGGTTGATAGGTTCGGAGATTGAGGTCAAAGGATATAGCTTCGGTGAAGGTGCAGTGGAGAGGTCGGCCCGTGGAGGAGGCTACTTAGGAGACCGAGCGGGAGATACAGAGCAGATATCCTCACTTGTTTTAGACTCCAGGTATGTTTCTTGACCCGCTCGAGGACGAGCGTTTGTTTTAGTTGGGGAGGATGTGACGACCCGGCCCGTCGTCACGTGAGTTACCGCCCCGTTTCCCCCATATTGTGTTGCCTTATGTTTCAATATCGATATTTGAGTTGATCGGGTGGAATTGAGTTGGTTTTAGTTGGAAATGAGGCACTTAGCCTCTTAGAAAAAAGCTTGTTTTAGAAAAGTCAATCGAAAGTTGACTATGTGGTTAGAGGGATCAGATGTGAATTCCGGTGGTTCGGTTAGCTTCGGGGGATGATTTGTGACTTAGGAGTGTGATCGGAATCGAATTTGGAGGTCCAGTGTAGATTTAGGCTTGAATTGGCGAAGTTTGAATTTTGGCGAATTCTGGTTGTTAGGTGAGATTTTGATCCGAGGATCGGAATGGAATTCCGAGAGTTTCAGTAGCTTCGTTAGGTAATTTTGGATATGTCTGCTAATTTTCAGGTAATTCGAACGTTGTTTGGTCGGCTTTTTGATTGAATGCGCATTTCGGAAGTTTTGATGAAAACTAGGCTTGAATCCGATGTGTTTTAATGGTTTTACCTTGTTTGACGTGTTTTGAGGATTGGAACAAGTTTGAATAAGTTTTTTGGATGTGTTGGTGTTTTTGGTTGAGGTCCCGGGGGCCTCGGGGTGATTTCGGATGATTAAACGGGAGTTTGAAGCATGTGTTGCAGGTCAGATTTTTCTGTCTGCTGATATTTCCGCATCTGCAGAAAATGAGCTGCATAAGCGGTTCCGCAGATGCGGTGGGAAGATCGCAGAAGCGATCAGGAGTGGCCCAAGGATTTTCCGCAAAAGCAGACTGGTAAGCACGTAATTGGGGCCGCGTAAGAGGATTTTAGATCGCAGAAGCGGTCCAGATGGATTTAAGTCAGACCGCATAAGCGTTCAATTAGTCGCATAAGCGGGACCGCAGGTGCGGTCAGGGGACCGCAAAAGCAGAAATCGGACATGTGTTATAGTGAACAGTGTTTACGAACTTGGAAAAGAAGAAAAATATTTTGGATTTCGAACAAGCGGGTTTTTGGGCGAATTTGAAGAGGATTCGAAGGGATTTCATCAGGTATGAATATTTGGACTCGGATTATGTTATTATGGTATAAAAACATGAATTAATCATGGAATTTCAAGAATATAAAGGGTAAAAATGGAGGTTAGGGCTTGAAACCTAAGAAGGTTTGAATTGATGATTTGAGGAGCCAAATGGGCTCTGATTCTTGTGTATTTTATATGTACTGACTCGTGGCAAGACGAGGATTACGGTGATGTGAATTTCGTAATTTTTTTAGAAGTGGGCCCGGGGCTCGGGTTTTGCCAACTTTGTGTTTTTGGGTGTTTTTCGAGTTCTTTCAATTGGGTTATGTTCCATTAGCCTATTGTAATGTATTCATTGTGGTTTTGACTAGATTCGACGCGCGATGAGGCGGATTCGAGAGGAAAAGGCATAGCGGACTAGTTTTGTGGCTGGCTTGAGGTGAGTAATAGATGTAGATGATCACCTGAGGGTTTGAAACCCGGTATATCACACTGTGATACTATATTGAGGCGAGACACGTACTCTACGATGAGTGCGGGGTCGATTGTGATTGGGGACTATGGCTTAGTCCTACCGAATAATGTTCGTACTGTGTTATTGGCTAGAAATTAGTTGACAAACCTCCTACTTGGATGGTTATGGTTATATTTGGGCTGTATGCCGATTATTTGGATCCCGTAGGGATTATTATCACTGTTTCCATGATGTTTAGCATGTTTTCATGATATCAGTCCTGAGTTAAACACTGTCTCGAAATGGCTAGTAAATTCTAAGGTTTTAACCACTTAATTTATAATTTCTGATAATTGGAACTGAAAACGGTAAGTTTGACTGTGCCCGTGTGGTTTGCATGCATATAATTGGACTAACTGTGGATCGGGTTGTACGCCGCAGCGAATGTTACGATGATATTGCGCTTGGGCTGTAGGAGCCCCTCCGGAGTCTGAACCCCCACAGTGACCGCGGGTACCCAAATGGATCGGGTTGTGCGCCTCAGCGGTCATGTGCATTGCATTCATATATCTATACCTGGCTGTGTTATCTATCATTAATTGTTGTTATTACGCCGATAAATGTGTAGGAGTATTGATTATAGCTTTACATTGTTATATTTTGGAATTTCTTACTGTCAGTCATTATACATGTCTATTACCACTGAGTTGGAAGTACTCACTTTACTCCTTGCACCATGTGTGCAGATTCCGGTACCCCTGGAGTTTAGCTGAGCTTTTGCTGATTTCAGAGTTTATTCGGAGTTGTCGAGGTAGCTGCCTGACGTCCGCAGGACCCGACTCCTCCCCTATCCCTTTTTATTATCTTTCCGCAGCTTTTGAAACTATGTATTATTGGAGTCTTATTACACTGTATTGTTAGAGGCTCTAGACTCATGACCCCCAGGTCTTTGGGAGTGTATTCAGCATTATCTTGATATTCGGCTTATATCTATCTATAAATAAAAATTATTAGCTTTATTGTTGATAATGATATTCAAATGACTGGTTTTGAGCTTTATGCTCGGGTTGAGAGTGTAAATGGTCGGGCTTGCCTAGCACTTGTGTTGGGCGCCATCACGACCGGGATTGGGGTCGTGACAGGTTTGTGGGGAAGTGGTGCCGTACAGAGGAGGTAAAAGGATTTGACAGACAAGACATGACGTACAGACCTTGAAAAGTTTGCTGATGTGGCAACTGAATTACAGGACAATTATTACGGGCATGCAAAAATTAACCTCATTGCTACTAACCTGAGATACAAGAACCTGATGTCGGAGCAATTTTTGAACAGAATTTCAACAGCTCCCCCTTTTTGCAGCTTATAACATACTTTTAACTTTAGTTTCTATAATCGTCATGCGTGTTTACATACAACGGTATTGAAGTGAGTCAAGCTTAGTCAAAAAAACCTTAGCTATCTTTACCTGAAGGTGTTCTTACATAGCTGCCAGAAGGGGAATCGGGTTCTTTATTAGATTCTTGTGACCTTTGTATTCGTCTTGATTCATCAGAGATGTACTCAACTTTGAGGCGTTGATGCAGATATCTGGAGTTTTTATCTCTTGTTTTGCAAGGCTATCCCAAAGGTAATCCCTTTTTCATGTTGACCCTTAGAAGAGAATTTCTCCCCTCGGTGTGTTAGCCATTTCTCTCCAGTTGTTGGTGAGTGCATGAAGCTTCCCAAGTGCATTTTGGTTTATTGATTTGGGGTAGAAGTTGGTTGAAGAGGGAAACATGAGGGTTAATTTGATTTCCCAAGTCTTTGTGTTCTGCTGCTTGAGTAGTACCATGAACTGCATTTTTTCTTCCTTTAGCTTCAGCGGTAACCAGTAATGTACCCGGTTCTTTATGATGGTGTGTTGTCTCTCCCCAGTCTTCTACACCTTGCTCACTTTGTCATATTCCTGATTTTGAAGCCTCAAGCATTTTCCAGAGACAGGATTGGTTCATCATATTAATCCTCACGGTTTCTTTCTTGATAGAGAGAGAGAGTGCCCTGTGAAAAATTCAATGAGCATCTCTTGCCATTTAGAGCTTCCTTAGTTGGAGACCTATTTGACCTTGTTTTGTGGGTTGTTTCTCAGGAGCATTCCTTCTCTCATCTATTTGCATTGTGCTTCCCAAGTTGATCCTTCCTGTTTTCTAGAGTAAGGCACTTTCCTCCAAGTGGTGGTTCCTGGCGAGTTTTCCTTTGAGGAAGGACCTGGTTCAGCACCTGTTCTTTAGTAGAAAGCAGTGTTCATTTCTTTCAGCACCTGATGATGAGCACTGAACTCCTTAATTTCCACCTTTCTCTATTCAAGTTCCAAGGGAACCTTTCTGCTTTTTCATTTACTGAGAATGTACCCTTTACTTTCTTCTCAAGGATACATTCCCTTCCTACAGGGCTTTCAGTGAGATGCATTTCATGAAGTTTTCGACTGAATATTTTTAGGCATTTACTGTCCATAGTCCATCACTTTCTGCTTCCTCTCACTGCTCCCTGCACATACATATTAAGGATTAGATTTAGGAACACAAACTAGTTTGGGTCCCTTGTTACTATAAAAAGGGTGAATGAGGGGTTTTCTGGTCCATACAGGCAGCATCCGCTTTTTGCGAGTGGTACCTGGTCCTGTGCTAGTAGTCACTCTATTCGTGAACACTTTGTTTCTGAGCAGACTTAAATCTGGCCTGGCAATTTTCTTTAAAATGCCCATTGTTTCCACAATGGGTACATAGCCAGTTGTCATGTACAGCGACATACTTGCTGTGTGGGTTATAGGGAGTTTTCTCCTTTTGGAACCCGATGCCCTGCTTGTTCCCACTATTGTTGAGATACAAGGCAGTAACAGCATCTGAGGACTAGGTCCACTTTAAGGATTTCTCAAAATCAGTTCTTAATTTCTCCAACTCAGGTTGGAGTTGTTGATTCCTCTCGAGTTCTTTGCAAAGACTAGTTTTACGATATTTAACTCCTTTTCCAGCAAGATGTGTGACTCACTGGCTACTCCTTTCCCTTTCTCAAGATTTACACTCCTATGTTCCCTATTAGGTTCCTCATTAGTTTCCTCCAGATCAGCACATATCAGTAGAAGGTCATCCTTTTCCTTTTCAATAGAGGCGATCTTTTCTTCTAAAATATGTTTCTTACTGTTAAGATCTTCTATTGTTTCTTTCAGATCGACAACTACTACCATCATATCATCTCTCTCATTCTCCACTCTGGTTATTTTTTCACTCAGGGCCTCCTTCTGTAGTTCAATATTGGCTATGGTCTCATTTAAGTCCACTACACAAACCACTAGATCATCTCTATATTGCTCGACATCTCCAAGCTCTATGGTCAGGATCTCCTTGTCATTTACAATACTATAATAAACATCAATTAATACATTTGATAAAGACCTTAGTTTTTTAGAGGATTAGGATTTCAGATTTCTCTGAACATCCCTGAAGTTTACCTCATCATCTTCATCTTCATCATCATCATCATCTGACTGAGCTATCAGTGCAAATAGTGAATCGTACTTTGTCGCTTCAATTGCCACTGCCATCATGGAACTATTTTCTACATCTTATTCCCTTTCAGATTCACTTGAGAAATCTCCCCAAGCGGCAAGAGCCTGCTTAACAATATTGTCTGCGGCACTTTTTCGATTGAATCTTTTCTCTGGAACCGTGTTCCTTTTTCCTGCTTTGTCAAGATTTTGCTTGTACTGCTCATGTTTCACGAGTGGGCAGTCTTTGATGAAATGCCCTGTCTTTCCACATCCGTGATAGAGATCAATGTTCCTTGTCTTGCTTGAACTGTCCCACTTTGGTATACCACCGTTTCTTTGAACCATTTTTTGGAATCTCTTAGTGAGATAGGCAATGTCACTATCTTCATCACTTGAGTAACTCCTTTCAGCTTTAAGTACTAGGTTATTTTCCTTCTTAGGCTCTCTTCTTTTATTGTCCTTCTTTCTCTTCATCTCGTATGTTTTGAGATTACCAATCAACTCAACCATGGTCAAAGTCTGTAGATCTTTAGCTTCCGTGATGGCATTTACCTTACTTTCCTAAGACCCAGGTAGAACATTGAGAATTTTTCTTAAACTTTTGTTTCTGGGAATGACATCTCCAAGCGAATGAAGCTCATTTATGATGGAAGTGAATCTGGAATGCATGTATTATATGGATTCATCATCCTTCATCCTGAACAGCTCATATTTTATGTTGAGCATGTCAATTTTGGATTGATTGACCTGGGTGGTTCCTTCATGAGTGGTTTGCAATGCCTCCCATATTTCTTTGGCAGTTTCACAAGCTGAGACATTGTTGTACTCATTAGGTCATATGCCACACATCAAGATCTTCTTGGCATGGTAGTTCTTTTCTACAACTTTTCTGTCAATGTCATTGTACTCTCTTCTTCCTTTAGGCACCAGTTGCTCTGTTTCTTCAATCTTTTTCATGGGAACATGTGGACCATCACATATGATGTCCCATAGCTCTGAATCTTCTGCCATAATGAAATCATGAATCCTGGTCTTCCACCAGCCATAGTATTGACCATTGAATCTGGGAGGTCTATCGATTGATTGTCCTTCTTCAAAGCTTGGTGGAGCGGCCATTGAGAATTTCTCCTAGGTGTTAGCCTGATAGGAGAAACCTGCTCTGATACCAATTGATAGCATGTATGAGTCCGCCAACTTATAGAGTACCTGGTCCTCTATGAGACTAATACGTAGAATGCAGTAAAGACTGAATGTAAATAAAGCAAGAGATTTTCTACATGAAAAAATCCCACACAAGGGGATAAAAACCACGACCTACACCTGTAGGCTTTTAAACTTACTAACTTGTAATCTACCTATTACAAGCAATTTTACAATACTTCTGATTGCAAAGGCTTCAAACTAACTTGTGATGCACCACCACAAGCCACTCTATAACTCTCCTAGTTATAGAGGATTTAAATTATGACTACTACTAGTCACAAAATAAACTCTAAGGTTTACGAATTTTGTTTGTTCCTAAAACAGTGCTTCTAAGAAAGCAAACTAGGAATTACAATGTAAAGAAATTAACAAGATTACAACTCAACTATGGACAACATAAGACTTTGCTGAAACTGATCCCTAGTGGAGTTGTCTTCTTGTTCTTGACGCACCAGTGACTTCAATGCCAGATCAATACTTCTTTTTGCTTGAGAGAATATCACTAAATGCACACTCAAAACGTATCTTGCACCAAGTTGTTTTATTACAAAAGATATCATCATGGGTAGTCATGTCAACTCTTGGTATACTTCTTCTCAGTGAGAAGTGACCGTTGCACTATCTGCACTGCCACTTCTAGGCAGGTGCGTTCCAGCTGGACTTTGTGCTCTTGTCAGCACATACCAATGAACCATGTCCTAATGCTTCTATCAGGACATACCAATGGACCAGGCCCTAGTTGTGTTTCTCTTCTGTATCAGTTGCTTGATGGACACTTTCTTCTGCTATGTTCCAGTTGTGCACTGATCCTGTACTTCTGTCAGAGAACCCCAAGGGAGCTCTTAATTTTGAATGTGTACAGTCACTAACTTGTGCTTTTGTCGGAGAACCCTAAGGGGCCATGTCATCG
Source organism: Nicotiana glauca (assembly GCA_026770625.1). Lineage (NCBI taxonomy): Eukaryota > Viridiplantae > Streptophyta > Magnoliopsida > Solanales > Solanaceae > Nicotiana > Nicotiana glauca. The sequence continues at coordinate 130,581 of MU782496.1, read as the reverse complement.
GGTCCTTGTTGTGTTCCTCCATGTGGTCCTGCCTAAGGTAGCCTTTGAACAGTTTACATGAACTGTGTATCCTATGGGACAAGATTCTCTATCTGGTTCTTAACAACAAAATTGTTAGATCAACAAAACATAAAAAACATAAGGCTCACTTATTGAAAGACTATCAATGAAACTCGTGTTTTAATATCATAAATAAACCTAATAATTCCAGAAAGTAAATAATAGAAAGGGCTGAACTTAAACTCCTTTTGCTGAATTATAATTATTTGGAAACAATCTCTCTAACTTTATAATTAAGGTGGAAAAAAAGCCTACGTACACATGACTATTTTCCTTAGACTTTACTTGTACGACCGCACCAAATATGTTATTGTTAAATTATAAGTAAATAATCCATCTTTTTTTATTGGTTGGAAGTCTAGGAGGAAATTTAATATCGTAAAGAAAGCTAACAAGGTTTATAGTCTATTAAACAACAATAGCAACACATTTTTCCTTTCATTTTCTCCGTTGGTGAGCGTTGAACAAAGTGGCAGGTACGATTATGAAGGTGATAAATTTGTGATGGGATGTGAAAGACCCTTGCGCTATTTCCTTAATAATATGGCTGTCAAAGCGAGATATTCTTCCCATGGAAAAACTACATATGTTTTGAATTTTTTTCTACATTAAGTTGGTATTATTTCGAGCTTTTAGTGCTCGTAGATAATCAATTACTCACATAAAATAAGAAAACACTTTCCACCCTTCTCATCTCTCTTATAAAATATGACTACAATACATAAAGGAGTCTTTCATGATTATCCAAGCGGAATAAACAAAGGAAAAGTTACATTAGGCCGTTCGATTAAAAATAATACATCATCTAGCCGATAATACATATATTATTAATTATACATTAGCTCATTTACAAAATCACCGCAACAGTTATGTACATTGTACTTTTATGCAAAGGCGGCTCAACGAAAAGATGTGGCCTAAAGTCAAACCTTAATAAGATACTTTAAATTTATTTAAGGCCAAATACATAAAACGGTATTTTTAAATCAACGATTAACTGAACATTTCAACCGAACTCATTTCTAGCTAGACACTTTATTTATTCACAAAAAAAGATCAACTAAACATCCGATTATATCAGTCCCCATTGCGTGAAATGCACTCTCTGGGATACGAGTTGGCAACCTAAAATTAGGTCTATTTTTTTTATTATTAAAATAATATGGACCCCACCTAATTTTCATTCCCTCTTGTCCTCCCATTCTCTTCTCCTCCATTCAACACCCTCCTCTACCCTAAATCACATTTGCCTCCATTACAAAAGAACAAAATTACCAAATATATCGTCACATAAATTCAACAAATTTTTTATACCAAACTCATTCTTCTCTTTCACCTCTCCGAATCTCAATCTAGCAGAGAATAGCAAAAGCCAAGAAAGAAACTAGATTTTGGTATTCAATCCTCTCCGAATCTCATTCCTTCCCAGTTCAATCCTCTCCCTTTTCCCCTCCCCACCCCCAAGTAATGTGGCATTTTGGTAGTTAATGTATTTAATATTTGATCTCTTATAAAAATTTTTTTTACATATTTAGAAATTACTTAGTGAACAGAACCAATTTGACGGGAAAAATGGAAGCTGCCAGAAATTTTTAACCCATCTAGTTCTTTTAACTCTCTTTCTCGTAAAAAAAAAAAAGTTTTTCTTCTGCTCTTCTTTATCGTCATATTCAAACGCCAATGACATGCCATTTTTCGAAAAGAATTTGTTGCTCCAAAGGCGACAATTGATGGCAATGCGGCAGCCAAAATGGAGGAGCTTGCGACTGCTATGTAAAATGAGAGAGGAGATGATAAAGAACTTTCTTTAAATGTTTTTTTTTTGTTCATTACATGTGCCAAATTTTTATGGCAAAATTACACTTAGTCATTTTTTTGATTGGTCCATTTGACATGTCATTGACAAGTGTAATTCACGCATATGGTCTGATGTACTTGGGTGTTTGACCTACTTAATAGCCATTTGAAGTGTTAAAATGAAAAATGATTCGGTTGAGGTGTCCAGTTAATAGTTGAGGACAACTTAAGGGGTATTTAAGTTGTCCTCAACGAATGGGTACGAATCCTTTTGTACGTATCATGGTCTCAATTTTATACCATTAATTAGATATTAAAATAATTTCATACATTTGGAATAATTCAAATCTATTTTAATGTTAAAAAAAATAGGTTTATTCATTTTTTATAAGAAATAATCATCACCAAAAGATACTTTATTTTTTGGTTGACATAGTAGGCATCAAGTTATTTATTTTCATATAGTGCATATTTCTTATAAAATATAGTAATTTATCTGAATAATCTCTATCACATTCCACAAAAATAAAGTAGAAAAATCTAATTCTTTATTGATAAATTTATAATATGTAAAAAATATATCAAAATAAATAATTTTGGAACCTTCAACTTTGAGGGGCCTAAAGCATATCTCCCATTGAGCGGGCACTGTTTTATGCTCAATCAGGCTTTGGCATTTTAGCAGAGGCTCATTGCATAAATGGCCCAAGAAAATGCGTGAAAAGCTTTGAGGGTATTAGTCAATGGCCCAAGCTATTACAATGACGAACAATCTGGAGGACCCTGAAGAGCACAATTCTGTCAGGACATCAAGATTCACTAACTTATGGTCAGTAATGAAACTTTATGAAAGATATTATCAATAACTCTTTTTACGTGGTGTAATCACAAGCAAAGCCTATTAACTCTTTTACTATTTGTAGCCAATAACTCAATATGCTCAATTTCTGTTGGTACAAAAATGCTTCACCTTTTCCAAAACAAGTCTAGTGGCCCAATTGTTTTCCTATTCAGTTTCAAGGTAAAAATAATACTACAGGCTAGCCAGTTTTCGAATTCATCATTTCAAAAATAGCCAGCATTTGCAAAGTCATTGAAAAATAGCTATTATTTTGCTACAACACGGAAAGCTCCAGCATAATATACTGAAGATCGGTGCACCTGTGTATGAACTTCCAGCATATTATAGTGGAACTCCAACATTCGAAAAGTTCCAGCATAATATACTAGAGATTGGAGCACCTGTGTATGAACATCCAACATGTTATGCTGGACTTGTACATTATACTGGAGTATTTTTCGAATTTTGAATAGTATTTTCGTTCAGATTTATCTTTACATGAAAAGTGACTAAATTTCGACTATTTTTAAAGTTGTGGCTATTTTTGAATTATCACTTGTAAATCTGGCTATGTTTGAATTTCTCCTAGTTTGATTTAGCTCTCGACGTCCTCTCCTCCAAAAAAAAGTATTAAAAAATATATATATATATTTAAAAAAAAAAAAGGAACCTTCACTAAGGAGCCAGTCTTTGAACCTAATGAGTGTAACAAAGAGGATTCGATTTGCTACTATATAAGTAATATTCCTATATTAAACTCCACTAGCGTAAAAGCATAGTTAGCCCTAAGTTTGGGTAAATGAAAAGAGTTTTGACAGAATTAAAAGTAAAAAGATGTGGGGGAGGGGGATTTGGTGGTTGGCTATGTAGCTGTCGTTAAAGAAAAAAATAGTAGAAAAACAAAAGTTAAACAGCCTGAAATCCGCCAAATCCAGCAAAACATATTCGTGAAAACATAAGGGGTCTACAGCAAAAGAAGATGAGATATCATTCTCAGTTTGATTGGTTCTGCACTAATATAAATACTGGCCACATGTGGAATGGCGGAGCCACTTATAACAAGGTAAAAAAATAAATTATATGTATACCGTCTATAACTGCATCGTTAGTTACGGATATTTTTTAATGTTATAGCGAATTGTTGTTATAGAGAACATATATTATAACAAAATATGATATTTGGTTCTGAAAACACTTGGCTTTTATAGTGAAGTGTTGTTATATAATGTTATTTAGGTATACCGTTATAGAGAGGTCTGACTATATATACTATGTATTGACTCCTCTTAATTACTTGGTACATTTACTTTTATATATTTTGACACTCCTTAAAAAAAATTCTGGCTCCGTTAGTATTTGCGGATCCACTCCTATTTCTTTCATTTAAATATGAGTAAATTAGGTGGCCATTCAACTTTGTGTTCAGTACGCAAAAATCGCTTTTCTTCTTTTTGTTACGTAAAAATCATTTAATTTTGTGTTCATTACCTAAAAGTCACTTTTCTTTATTTTGTTATACAAAATCATTTTACTTTGCTCTATTTATCACAAAAATCACCTTGGCCAGATTTTACAATACTTTTACTTGAAAAGACTATTATGCCCTTGACATTATAAATTCTCTCATTTATATAATGCCTTCTATATAATATGTTTTTACCTAGGTATTTTACTTGTTTTTTGAAATATATTCATACATTTAATTTTTTCATGGCAATCACTTTGTTTAATCATATTTAAACATGAACATAATTTAAATATCAAAACAATTAATTTATTTTTTAACATTTACTTGAAATTATAACAAACAGATTTTTTTAACAAATGATTTTTCTTATAATCAATAAAAAAATTTAAAAAAAATTCAAAGATATTTATATTTAATATTAAGATTTTAAAGTTTTATTTGTTAATACTAATTATTTGAAACTTGAAAATATTAATCTGATGTGTCATTGTGCTAAATGTGCGTATTTTATCTATTGGATTAATGAGTATGGCATGGCTGATAATCAGCAAGTTTTGGTTTTATAATTTTCATTAAAAATATTTTATTAATCTTAGTTAAGAACGTGGATTTGAGATTTATTCACGGTAATATTACTGACAAATTTAATATCTTAAAAATTTAATGTTAAGAAAAAATTAAATGTACAAATATATTATAAAAATAATAAATAAATAATATAAAGTTATTTTAATTATAAGTAAAATACTTGGGTAAAAGTATATTATATTATATATTATATAATATAGAAGGTATTACATAGATGAGATGATTTAAAGGGCGTAATAGACTTTTCAGGTAAATGATTCGTAAAATCTGGTCAAGCTGATTATTGTGATAGCTAAAGCATAGTAAAATAATTTTTATGTAACAAAAGAAAAAAAAAACTTTTGGGTAATGAATATAAAGTTAAATGACTTTTACATAACCAAAAAAAAAAATTGGATAATAAACACAAAATTTAATTACCACGCATAAAATTTACTCTTTAAATACCAAAGTCTTTTTATTAGCAACAATAGAATTGGAAGTTTGGAACTCGTCACATGGATTAATTCACACATCACACTCAATTCTCTAGCTTTGGGAGCTAAGTCCTGTCCCTAGTTTCAAGCTATCTTTCAATAATATTCCACACAAGCAAATACATGATAACGATATTGACATCAATTGAAGCTCCTGTCCGGCCATAGATTTTGTCTTCTATTTTTTAAAATATTATTTATTTATAAAATATGATTATATTTCGGGAGAAAAAATTCATATTCTTTCAAGTTCCCAAAAACTGATGTAGGGTTAAAAAAATTCTTGCACTCACAAAATTTTAATTTTTCTTCAAAAGAAATGCATGTCAAAACACAACTTCAACTTCAAAATTTTATTTTCAACACAACTTCAAAAATAATTTTTTTCAAATTTTAATCAAATCTATGTCCAAAAGCTAGCTAATAGTCGTGACCAGTGTTTTAAAGGGCGGGGGCCATGAGGCAGGGCGTTTTACTTGATACAGAACGAGGCGTAAGCCTCGAGATATGCGGCATAAGTCCTACGAATATTTAAATTTTTTAATTTATAAATTAATAATATATCATTCTTACACACAAAAAAAAAAAGTGAATTCAAAGCTCAAGAAAACTGAAAAAAAATTAAAGAAACTCATAGAAATTAAAATATCTAGCAAATAAAGTTAAAGTTGCGAATAAATCAACTATAACGTCTTAAATTTCAAACAATTACAAATTATAACTTCTAAAAAATATTATCAAAATGCATATTTTACCTCCCTAATAATAAATACATTATAAATTTTATCAATAATATAATTTAAAATTATTACTCCATGAGTAAAAATAAAATTATTTTTAAATAGAAAAATAATAGATGTATCATAATTTTGAGAGACTTTGAACTAAGACATAAAGATCTAGCAAATAAAGATATAAATTTTGGCTATCTATATTCAGAAAAATTATTCAAATAAAATACGCCTCATAATAATATCAATGAGTAAAAATGCAATATTATGCTACATTATTTGAGTTACTCAAAAGTTTCATATTCATATAGATGAAAGAACTTTAATTATTCAGTTGTTAAGGAATTCTGAGAGTAAAAAGTGCTAATATGGTGAATTCGACACATGGATCTACATTTGAACTATTGGGCGAGCCTCGAACATTGAACATTAGGTGTGTTTAGAGTATAAAGTCAGGCGTTTCAGGGCGTAAGCCTCACAGAATTAAGCCTCACATATAAACCTTGAGGTATTTTAATAGTGTCCCACCCCGGAACGAGCCCCCAGGCGAGTCCCAAAAAAGCCTTTTAAAACAATAATAGTAACTCACTGTCGGCACAGGACATACTCCAAAGTTTGTTATCTGCATGATATAACAGTTTGACACAGAAAATTCTTAGAAAGTACAAGGGTCGTCTTAACCCCGAAACCAAAATGGCAAGTTTTTGGACTCTACTTACGTTTCTACAGCTATAAAAAAAAGTTATATTTGTATCTACGCACTTCCTAAGTTGATTTTCACCCATAAGAGACACATTGCCTAAATTGATAGTTCATTCATAGGTGACGCACTTCCTAATTTGAGTCATTAAAGTTTCACCTGTAGAAGACGGACTTCCTAAATTGATAGTTCATTCATAGGAGACGCGCTTCCTAGTTTGAGTCATTAAAAGTTTCACCCCTAGGAGACGCACTTCCTAGTTTGAGTCATTAAAGTTTCACCCCTAGGAGACGCACTTCCTAAGTTGATTTTCACCCATAGGAGACGCACTTCTTAGTTTGAGTCATTAAAGTTTCAGCTGTAGGAGACGCACTTCCTAAATTGATAGTTCGTTCATAGAAGACGCACTCCCTAGTTTGAGTCATTAAAGTTTCACCTGTAGGAAACGCACTTCCTAAATTGATAGTCCATTCATAGGAGACGCACTTCTTAATTTGAGTCATTAAAGTTTCACCCTTAGGAGACGCACTTCCTAAGTTGAGTTTCACTCATAGGAGACGCACTTCCTAAATTGATAGTTCATCCAAAGGAGACGCACTTCCTAGTTTGAGTCATTAAAGTTTCACCTGTAGGAGACGCGCTTCCTAAATTGATAGTTCATTCATAGGAGATGCACTTCCTAAATCGATAGTTCATTCATAGGAGACGGACTTCCTAGTTTGAGTCATTAAAGTTTCACCTGTAGGAGACGCACTTCCTAAATTGATAGTTCATTTATAGGAGATGCACTTCCTAAATCGATAGTTCATTCATAGGAGACGCACTTCCTAGTTTGAGTCACCTGTAGGAGACACACTTCCTAAATTGATAGTTCATTCGTAGGAGACGCACTTCCTAGTTTGAGTCATTAAAGTTTCACCCCTAGGAGACACACTTCCTAAGTTGATTTTCACCCATAGGAGACGCACTTCCTAAATTGATAATTCATCCATAGGAGACGCACTTCCTAGGTTGAGTCATTAAAGTTTCACCTGCAAGAGACACACTTCCTAAATTGATAGTTCATTCATAGGAGACGCACTTCCTAGTTTGAGTGATTAAAGTTTCACCTGTAGGAGACGCACTTCCTAAATTGATAGTTCATTCATAGGAGACGCACTTCCTAGTTTGAGTGATTAAAGTTTCACCTGTAGAAGACGCACTTCCTAAATTGATAGTTCATTCATAGGAGACGCACTTCCTAGTTTGAGTAATTAAAGTTTCACCCCTAGGAGACTTACTTCCTAAGTTGATTTTCACCCATAGGAGACGCACTTCCTAAATTGATAGTTCATCCATAGGAGACGCACTTCCTAGTTTGAGTCATTAAAGTTTCACCTGTAGGAGACGCACTTCCTAAATTGAGAGTTCATTCATAGGAGACGCACTTCCTAGTTTGAGTCATTAAAGTTTTCATCCATAGGAGACGCACTTCCGTCTTGGTCATTTAAATTCACCCTTAGGAGACACACTTCCTAGTTTGGTTCATTTAGGTTTTGTTTTAGTAGGCGCATTTGTCAGTCAAAGTTTCTTGATTTTACTCGTAGGAGACGCACATATTAGTCTATTCTTTAGTTTACTCTCATCATTGCAACAGTAGTATAAGTGATTTACAATTTTGCTAACAACTCACAAATCTTCCTATTGCAAACTGGGGCAGAAGATTTCGTTTGTTTTGCTTGTTTTGATTGCAGGAACCCACCCTGAGGAACAAAGGGAAGGCAACAATAGTCAAAGGAAGACGGCTCAAGTTCAGTAATTAGGCGCCCACCTGAAGGAAAGTGAAAAGCATATCAGATTAAAATGCAAGTCAGCAACAAGAGAAGCTCGTGGTAAGAATGCGAGCCAACAGTCTGAGGTTATCAACTGAAGATAGTCACAATCCAGAATAGAAAAAGAAAGAAAGAAGTTAATTCAAATGTAGAAGTCGATGGCCGAGGTCACAATCACTGCATGCCTGGTCTTGATCCGAAAAGCTGAAGAAGAATGACCTAGTACCTACAACTAGCAAGCGTCAAGGTTAAATCTAAAGTCTGCACGAATGATCATTCAAGGCTCAAGATCAAGCTTCAGAAGACTTATATATAGGAATCTTGTAACTCATGGTTGATAGGCTTGGCTAGTCTTTTTCATGTTTTGATTTTTGATGTAACATCAGGACCGCGGACCGGAACCTCAACGGAACGACACCTCGACCGGCTCTCCACCTCGATATACTCCATCATCTCAAACTTCTTGAACTACATGCGACCTAATTCCCCTATAATCCGGGATATGTAGGCTATCCAAAACCAAGACTCGGTTGCACCCGTTCTCTTTTCTCTTATCCATATTTCTTCCATTTTGAATAAAATATATTCAAAAATTAGTCACATGGCTCACCTTATCTTTGCTTGAAAACTCTTCATGTTTCCAAACAAAGAGGGGCAGTTATGAGCACCTAATTTTTGACAATATTTAATTTTTTATCACTTCTTCTATGTAAATATTTTTGGGGGTTTTAACCTACAATTATTTTAGCTTTGTTACATTTTTTATTATAGGATAAAAATACAAAATTTTAAAAGGTGAATTATTACTATTAATATTTTTTATTTTTTTAATAATAAAAAAATCCAAAAATATTAATTTATTTTTAATTTTTGGGAGTAATTTAAAAATTAAGAAAAAGGGAAGTTTTGAATAAAAAATATATATAAAAGTAAAAGTAGGTGGAATTCTCTTTTTAAAAAGTAAAAGAAAGTAGAAAATTAAAAAAAAAATAAAGTTTAGTGAAAATTTTAAAAAAATAAAAGGTAAAAGAAAGTTGGAATTAAAAAATAAATATAAGGGGTCTGAAAATTAAAAAAAATTAAAGTAAAAGAAAGTAGCATTTTTAAAATAAAAGCAAAAGAAAGTGGAATGTTTTTTAAGAAAAGTTAAATAAGTGGAATTCTCTTTTAAAAAGTAGGATTTTAAATAAGATAAAAGTAATTAAAATTGGAATTTAAAAAATAAAATTAAATAAAGGTGGGATTTCTTTTTATAAAAAAAATAAAAGCAATTTGTAAGTGGGATTTATTTAATTAAAAATAATATAATAATAAAAAAAATTAAAAATCTGAAAAATTTCAAAAAAATTTCTATAAATAGATGAGAAAATTTGAGAAGGGAAGGAGAAAAAATAGGGGGAGAATAGAGAGAACAAATTTTCTTCTTCTATGCTAAAGGAAATTTCTACTAGTTTCATTATTTCTTCTTGTTTCTTTCTTTCAAAAATAAAAAAAATAAAAAAATCAAGCAATTCTCATCCTTTTTAAGACCAAAAAATACCTCAAAAACAGGAGCTAAATCACATAAAAAATCAAATCCAAAAGCTTCAAACACAATTTAAAAAATAGCCGAAAATACTAGCCCGAAGAGGTCGAAGTCGAGTTCGGTTCGAAGGTTTCCGCTCGTTGCCTTTGATTGCGGTTCTTCTGCACATTAAATCTGAAGGTTTTTTGCTCCATATGTGTTGAAGAAGATCTTCATCTATAAAAGATTCATTCTTTTCTTAACCAATATTTTTATTATTTTTCTTTCACCATATTTCCTTTTGATTTGTATATTATATTTTGGTTATCTACCAACTTGAAAGATATGAGCAAAAAATGAAGGAAGATCGTCAACAATAGAGATCACGAGAGACAAAATGACTTTCTTCAATGAGATTGTAGTTCATAGGGAAAGATAGGAAGATGTATTCAAAATGAAGAGTGAACAATGTAATAGTTTGGATCCAAATAAAAGGATGTTAAGTCAATAGCAAATTTGATACCAGCATGGGTGGGTAGGTCCATAATAACTCAAGTCATATATTTCTTCAATAATAATTTCATATCCATAAAGCATGGCCTTTGCAATAATCTCAAACTTAGAAGGAAATAAATATGAACATCCTTAGTTTGCTTTAGTGGAGTGCAATCTTTTGAAATAATTTGAAGTGTGCCATGCCAAATAAAATCTCAAAACCCATGGCCCTCATTTAATTAATTTTAATCCTTTAGGAATCGAGGTGTGCCATTTAATTGAATTTTCCATGGCTCTCGCAAAATTAAAAAACGTGTAGTTTGCTTTAGGCGCGTTATTTTAATAATTTATCTTCCTAAATTCGGGTGCGCATTTCATGTGACCCAAATCCAAATCTCACAACGTTAAATAAAATGTGTCTCAGGCTTCGGGTGTATTTCACGTGGCGTGGTCCAAAGAATCCTTTTAGATGACGTTGAAATCTTCTTTAAAATATTTAAAAGCGGTTTAAAAGGAATAAAATGCACAATATGCTAAACATGTATTAAAATCAGATAATAGGCCAATTATGATAGTTTAAGCGACCGTGCTAGAACCACGGAATTCGGGAATGCCTAACACCTTTTTCCGGGTTAACAGAATTCCTTACCTGGATTTCTATGTTCGCGGACTGTAAAACAGAGTCAATTTTTTCTCGATCCGGGATTTAAACCGGTGACTTGGGACACCATAAATTATCCCAAGTGGCGACTCTGATTCTTCAAATAAATAATTCCGTTTCGATTGTCACTTTAATTGAAAAAACTCCCTATATATACTTTCGGGTGTGTAAAAAAGGAGGTGTGACGGGCGCCACATACTCAGCCGCGTGATCTAACCTCTCATCCTCTCTGGCTCGCTGCAGCATCTGAAGAGCCAGCTCTACCACGCACAGGCCATACTCAATGACTGCAGGATTGTCGGCATGCTGCTGCATCTCCTGTCCCAACTAGTAGACCATATGATGACCAATAGCCTGCACAATATTTAAAATATTAATTACATAACGTTATATCAAAGTTATAAGTATGGTTTCCAATAAAAATATATCAGTGCCTCGTGCCTCCCGACGTATGGTCTGAACCGACTGCTAGCTTGATGAACGGGGTTCTCGATCATCAGTCGGGTATGACGGCGGTACCATGACGTATATATCTCGATAGTCGCCACCTGGATCTGTGAAGGTGGTGGCGGAATCAGGTCCTCTCGTTGCTCCCAAATATGGACCTGCGCCTCTAGCCATTATACAAATGCGTCGTCCACCCTCGAACGATCATCCCGCTAATAATGTGTAGCCACCTATGCAGGCTCCCTCGGTATAGTCTGCAGACAGTCAAACTGGCAAAGTACACGCTCTGTGGCATGATGCTCCACAACATCGAGGCACATCGGCGGGATGGAAGTGCTCCAAAGTAGACGGTCGATCGAGCAATAATCGGGAAGACCAGCTATCAACTCGTCGATGTATGGCGTCCAGATGAACTATCAAATAATAACATAAAAGTGAGTATACGCAACACAAGTGACTTTATAACAAGCAAGTTTAGGTACATATTTACATGTGCGACCTCCAGCATATCTAACAGAACCCTGACAAGGGGGAGATTATGACGAGCATGAATGCCTTGGTATTTCCCACGCTGGAGAACCCACCTCCTAGCTAGAGGGAGGAACGGAGGTGCTACACCAAGAGTTAATGGTGGTAGAGGTGGCTGCAACGGTTGGAGCCACTCCCAAGCCCAAACCTAACATACAAGGTCGACGTAAAATTTAACCGTCATTTTGTATATAGAATTGGAAATAATGAACAGAGTATTCGAATATGTTGTCACCTGTAGAAGCGGCAGAAAATCACATATGTCGCTTTGGATGCCCATGCTAGCCCGGCACATACTCTTGTACGGGTAAGCGAGAACAGCAGCACTCCAGCTGTACTGGGGTAATTAATCTAGTTGTTAAAGATGATGTAGAAATCGCATACTCACTAGATTTTTCGAAGTGTTTGGGAACAAGACACCCCCAAAAAAGAAGGAGCGGCACCAACCTTGCATACCGGTGAATATGGAGATCATCTGTCTCGCCGATGATGTTGGGGTGCAATATGTCCAAATGTTATCTAATAGTTGTCACAGCAATGCGACTGCCCCCTCTAGCTGCATCCTTAAATTGCTGCAGCAAGTCAAAATACTGGGCACACGTCATAGATCTCATATACTGCGGCAGTGCAACGGCCAGTTCATCAGCACGCAACCCATACAAAACCTGAACATCCTGAAGCGTAATGGTGGCCTCGCCAATAGGCAGGTGTAAAGTGTGTGTCTCCGGCCGCCACCGCTCTATCAACGCCCTGATCAGAGACCAGTCGAGTTGCAGCCGCCCAATCTAAAAAAATCTTATAAAAGACCGTAGCACGCAGGCGATGGACTACGCAGGGATGGAAAACTCTCTCCCTCAAAAAGTCCCACAAATCATCCGGTCTCCTGGCGCGGAGAGTCTGATCCACTGGCTGTCCCTCCTATACGCAGGCGGACCTATGGTCGCCCTGTAACACTAATATCTGATCCGTGGATGGTCCAGGATGCACATGCGGCACGTCCATGTCTAGTGTAAATTAAACAATATTAATTGTGTGTTTGTGTTATAATAATTAATATTTAATTATTTAATTGGAAACATTATACATCTATGGGTTCCAGGCTCGATATTTGAGGTCCAGTAGCACGAGGCTATCCTAAATTCTTATGTGTGTCAATTTCAATATTTTTACAATTTTATTATTTTATAATTTAAATATTTAATTATTTAATATCTAAGGGTTTCAGGCTCGATATTTGAAGCCCAGTAGCACCAAGCTAATTTCAATATTTTTAAATTTTTGTTAGTTTTATAAAGTAAATATTTAATTATTTAATTGGACAGAGTAAATATTTAAGGGTTCCACGCTCGATATTTGAGGCCCAGTAGCACCAAACTATCCTGAATTCTTACGTGTGTCAATTTTAATATTTTTAAAATTTTGTTAGTTTTATAAATTAATTATTTAATTTGACAGAGTAAATATCTATGGGTTCCACGCTAGATATTTAATTTTACAACATATATTAATTTGTTAGTTCTGTGTGTTTGTTTTACAAATTAGACAATTAATTTTTGTAAAGTGTTTGTAGTTAGTAGCTACTTAAACTAAAGAGACTCTACGCTAAAAGGCTCTATATTTTACTACGCTATAAGGCTCTATATTTTACTACGCTAAAAGGCCATTATTCTTTAAGCAAATAAATAATCTAAAGTAAATAAAAACAACAACCATATGAACATAACATTCATGAAATTACATATAAAACAACAAAAGAAATTTATGAACATTTTTATTAACAATAAAAATTATTCTCAACTTTTTGCTTTTTTTTTTAAACACTAATAATTTAATCGGGGTAAAAATAACATATAAATTTAATCGCACAGCAAAACACAAATCAACGTGCAAACACATTCAAGAAAACAAATATGCATAATTATATGAGTTTCGACATAAACTAAATCGGAATACCTCGATTTATGTTTTTAGAAATGTCAGAAATTTGAAATTTTAAGCCTGAAACAAGGAAACAACAACATTCGAAGGCTTGGGTTGTATGCAGGACCTACATTCTTACTTTTTGTGAGACGAGTGGGGCCCAATCGAATTTTATTTAAATCGGGTGGGGGGACTGCTGGAAAGGGGGTGGGTTTTTTTTAATTTGAAACCAGTGGGTTTCTGTCGTAGGAAAGACGGTGAGTTTATAATTTAACAGGAAAACGCAATATAATATTGTGTTTTAATTAAAAAAATATTTTTTTTTACTGTATAAAAATATTTTGAATCCAAAATACCATTATTTAGGTTTCGAACTCGTCTTAACCCCACCAATTTGCCAATTCTTTTATTTTGTTTGTCTACCAAAGTGGTGCCCAACCCATGAGCAAAGCCAGCCTAGCCTATTCACAAAACTAGTCAGCAATCTATCTACAAGTCTCCTTTAAAATGACACACTAAAATACAACAAAATACTAAACATAGTGTCCCACGCCTATGCACCTTTTATGCCTTAATAATAGGGTAGGGTCCTTAATTCAGCTGACAAATCAATTCAACAAAATCAAATTAATTCAAACAATAAAAAGCTACAAGAAGACAACCAAATCCACGTAGTCTCCAATGTTTCCCATCACATTAATTCAGTATATTTCTCACCCAACTTGCCTCGTTCAACTTGGCATGTTCACCAATTCTTTTATACCAAACAAATCTATTAAGATAAGTTCAAAATCCTCGAGCATGAATCACATAGTAGTGGCGATAATTACGGCATTAAATGGACTTTTTCATAAAGCTATCCATGACTAAAACCGATCTAATAAAATTCCACAAGACATTATCCTATCTCGAAGGAATAGAGGCGACTTTTCCTTATATTTCATGATTCAGTTTGGATTGATTTTTTCTTAAAAAAAATTTTTTTCTTAAAAAAAAACTAAATCAAATAAATTAATTTTTTAACTATTAGAATCAAACCAAACCAAACCAAATCAAACCAAACCAATTAAGTCGGATTTTTTCAATTCGATTTATGTCGATTTTTTTGATTATTTATCAGTTTTTACTTAAATATAAGACATATATTACTAAACACATATTCCGGTAACTACATTTTTAATATAACACTATCAAATTAATTGTCATTTGAAAAATCTATTATTTTCCAAAATATATTCCAAAATATATTGATGATAATTAAATCAAATAATGATGAATAATTTAAGAACTCAATTAAAAATATATTATTTTTAACACGAAATGAATTCTTACACTAAATTAAAAAAAATACCAATCAAATTAAAATGTAAAGGTAAAGAACTATATTAAAAGTACAAACTATTAAAATTCAGCATAAATTTGTTGAAACTTTGTGTAAGAATATACATATATGTAATAATAAATTTGAATAGCTACTCATATAGTCTGTTTGGTTTGATTTTTTCTGATTAAAACTAAAACCAAACCAAATTTAATCGGTTTTTAAAATTCAAAACCAAAACCAAAACCAAACCAAAAAGTATCGATTTTTTTGGTCGGTTTAGTTTGATTTTTAGTTTAATTCGGTTTTTCGGATTTTTATAAACACCCCTACTTATATCCATAAAAGAAATTAGCATTAGTAGTAGAATAAATACAACATGAATAGAATTTAGTCTAACAAGACTATCTTCTCCTTTCCTTCGGATTACAATTACAAATGAAGGTACAAGAGTGACAACCATTTCAGTCACAAAGAAGAAGTCTCTCTTTTGACTCTCTCACACTACTTAGCCTAAAGCTAAAAAGAAAAACCTAATAATCCCAAAGGAAAGAGGACAATCTTTTAGCCTATCTTTCCTCTTTGGGTTACTCAGCTTATTATTTTTCCAATATCAAATGAACACTCATTCATCACCTTATAAACATATTCACAAACAGGATTTGAATGACTGGAAAATTATAACTCATGGTAACTTTCTTTCACTCTATATATACAAAGCTAAAATAAATTTGTTTTCTTTTCTCACCTCTCCCTCAAAAATATCTTCTTTTTAATCTCTTCGGTTGGTTTAACATCGGGATTTACCTAAGCAACAGCAGAGATGCTGCTGCGGCAATTGAAGCCTTCAATCCTCACAGCAGCTTGCTTGTTCCCATACTTCACCGGAACGCAGCCACCGCCGTTCTTACGAGCGGCGGCGGAGGCTGAGGTGAAGGAGGGTGGTGGTGAAGGTGCAACTGCCGCATCTGGAATTGCTAATATAGGAACAAAATTGTCGCTGCTGAATTGGGAATCCTGAATCAGAGGATTCGAAACCCTGCTAGGCGGAGACCCAAAATAGAAAGGCGGAGATGAAGCCATCTCAAAATCGGTTTTCTCCTCATCATAATTCCCCTGTTTACAGAGAAAAAAAAATCAAAATTCGTCAGCGGAAGTTATTGAATTATTAACAGTTCACGTCACCAACTAGATCATTATGAAAATAAAAAAGCAAAAAATTATACCTTGGTGAGGATGATATCCAGAAGTTCAGTTCCGGCTTTCAAATCGCAAGCCTCTGATCGAGAAGATCTGATGCGTTCGTCGGTGTGAACATAGGAAGAATCGACGAGCCCGATCCGGCGAGGTTTGGGGCAAACAACGGTACCACATACAGAGATATCTCCTCGTCTCACATCTCCAACTCCAACACAACCCACAAAGGCCGTTTGCTGATAGGCGAATCTATTCATTTTTGGTTTTTCACAACAGATCTAAAGCCTGAAGCAACAAAGAAGACAAAACAAAGATATTACCAAACACTTGAGATCTCTATGACCATATCCACTAATACATATTTTTATATATATGTTTGAGATTACTAAATATATCTAATATTGTAGAAACATCCATCAAATAGGCTATGTAATTATGGCAAATTAATTGGATTAGAAAGAGAATTACAGAAATGGAAAGAGAGAAGGTACCTTGTTGGTTGAGAACTGGTGGTGCCTGTGAAAGGCGAAAATGGAGGAGAGAGATTTTTGGTAAGAAAATAATGGCTGAGAAGAAAGAAAGAGAGTGAGATGAGCCACCATTCATACAGGTGCTGGAGGAGAGAGAGACATGAAAATTAAATTAAAATAAATAAAGATAAAAACCAGCGTCTATTAAATTGCGTTGGTGTGATTCTGTACGGTTTTTCAGTATGTTGCACGTGGATATATCACCAGCAATTCTCAAAAACTTAAATATCTATACTCTGTTTTTTTTACGTAATATTTATTCCTGAGGAATAAATTGTTACAAATTGAACAAAAACAAAATTCCAAATGCTAAAAAAAAATACTGAGAGCAATTTATTGTATACCAGTCACCCTCAATCTGATGCAGATAGGTAACAACACAAGACCAGTTCAAATAGCTCTTTGACCAAGAAGTTTTATTTTGTGGAGGCTCGATACCAATCTTATACTTTTTGGTCCATAAAATTAGGAGACAAAAAAATTATCTCGTACAACTAGTATCAAGACACAAAATAAAAATTTTCCTCTTTGACCTATTAACAAAACATTCAAAATTATGACCATGGTGTGACTTATTTGCCCTCAAACAGATTTATAAACTATCTCAGTATCTCTATAGTTTGCTCTGGTTTGACACATTTCTGTTGTGCCTTAGATATTGATTTATTATTTGACCAGCAAAAAGAATTAAAATTAATCAAAGTCATATAATTTTATTTTCCAGTAGCAAAAAGATATTATCAAAGTCATGTAATTTTATTTTCTCATATAAAAATTATAATACTTTCACTCACATAAAAATCATAGTGACCAAAAACATAATTTTCCAGTAGTATTTTCTTATTTCACAATTTTTTATTTTTTTTATATTTTCAGTTTGATAAATAATAATCCAATTTAAATAAGATATATATATATATATATATATATATATATATATTTAGCCGATCTAAAAATAATAGCCGATAAAATATATATTTTTATTTATATATGTGTATTATATAATTACATATTCTATATATGTTTTTGTTTAGCGAATGCAATTAGTTTCGACTGATTCGACTGAACAATCATTTTTTATTTTATTTTTCCTTTAAAATAAGAATGACTCAATCAAACCCGACCCAATACTCATATACATATATTAAAATAATTCTAAAAATGAATTCTTCACCCAGGAAAAACTTATTAGTTTGGAAAGCATGAGATTCTGACAAAAAAAGGTATAATTAGAGAGCACTTGAAACAAAACGCAATAAATTAGAATGAAAATCTTGAAAAGAAAAATAGAAGATAGAAGTGTCGTGTTTTGAATGATTCACTTTTAGTATTAGTGGGTCGGGTTGGGTCATTTCTATTTTAATTGTATTATTGTTTATTAGACAGAAATAAAAAAAAAATCATGGAATAAAATAATACTGAAAATTTGATTTCTCGATTACTATGATTTTTGTGTGAGTTAGTAAAATTTTTATGACTTTTTATGTGAGAAAACAAAGTTATATAACTTTGGTAAGATTTATATGACCATCTATAAAATTTACTCCAGTTTGTTACATTCAATTGTATTTTCTGTAACAGGCAGAAATGCGATTGTATGCACATACCTAGATGTGTTCGATCATTAAAGAAGGTAAATTCCTAGCCTATCCTCACATAAGACATTCTACTCACTTTTAAGACATTCTTAAAGAGGAAGGCAGTAGACTGAATGAAAGGGAGTTAATTTTATTAATGAAGTAGTAGCTCTTTATATAGAGCAAAATTACAACAATGAATCTTCTGGAAGATACATATACATACAACTAACAAACTCTTAAAGAAAAGGCTAACAAAAAGATACAGATAAGGGTTATGTTAATGGATAAGGTTGAATCGGTTAAGAGTCCTTTTACACGCCCGCAAGGTGGGGATGGTGTCAACCAGACCCAACTTAGGATACATACGTAGAAATGCAGAGCTAGGCAGCAGCTTCGTAAGAATATCCGCAACTTGATCTACAACATGAAGGTGATGGACCTCAAGAGCCTTAGACTGCACAAGTTGACGAACAAAGTGGAAATCTATCTCAACATGTTTCATAAGGCTATGAAAGGCCAGATTGGAACAAATGTAAGTAGTGCTCATGTTGTCGCAGAGAATGCGTGGAGAACTGGACAGTGGAAAGTGAAGCTCACGAAGCAAGTTTTTGAGCCAAACAACTTCAGAGGTTGTAGCTGCAACAGTTCTGTATTCAGCCTCAGTAGACGACCAAGAAACAGAACGTTGCTTCTTAGAAGACCATGAGATAGGAGAATCATCAAGATATACAACATACCCTATCCGAATCAGAATAGGCAATTAATTGAGCAGCAGATTTTTTAGCAAGCTTAATACTAAGATGAGCAGTGTGACAAAGATATCTCAGAAGACGCTTGATAGCTTTCCAGTGAGAAACACCTGGTTGATACATAAATTGAGATAATTTGCTTACCACAAAGGCAATGTCAGGACGAGTAAAGGATAATTAATGAAGTTTTCCAATGACTCGGCGATAAAGAGTGCTAACCACTTTGAAATCCTCACGAGATATTTCAAAGGTACATGTAGAGGTCATGGGTGTGGGAGAGCCTTTGCATTCAGCCATGTTAACATCTTGGAGAAGATCTTTGACATATTTATGTTGAGATAAGAGCAAACCATATGATGTGTGCGTAACCTCAACACCAAGAAAGTAATGAATTAACCCAAGATCTTTAAGAGAAAACCGTGAAGACATATCATTAATAATAGATTTCATAGCAGATGGATGGTTACCAATCACAATGATATCATCCACGTAAACTAGGATGTACATAGTAACTCCAAGCTTATGAAGAACAAAAAGAGATGCATCAGATTCGCACTTGATAAAACCAAAGGTAAGAATATAATTTTTTTGCTCAGTGTATCAAGCTCGTGGAGCTTGTTTCAAACCATAAATAGCTTTATTAAGTTTACATACATGAGTAAGATATTGTTTAGATTCAAAACCTGTAGGTTGCTTCATGTATACCTCTTCTTCAAGCCTTCCCTGTAAAAAGGCGTTATTAACATCCAACTGGTGAATGGGCCAGGATAGTTGAGTTGCAATAGCAAGAACTAAATGAACAGATGTAGGTTTAACCACTGGGCTAAAAGTTGAGTGATAGTCTAAACCAGGGCGTTGTGTGAAGCCTTTCGCAACAAGTCTTGCTTTATTCATGTCAATCGATCCATCAAGCTTATGTTTAAGCCTAAACAACAATCTGCAATCAACCACATTCGTTGAGTGATCGCTGGGTACCAAGTCCCAAGTTCTATTTCTAACTAAAGCATCAAATTTAGACTGCATAGCAGTCCGCCAGTGAGGGTAAGATTGTGATTGTTTAAAGGTCTTTGGCATAGGTTCAGGTATGAGTGTGGATTAAACTGATAGGTGAAATTGCTTGGGTTTTAGACCGTGAGTCTGAGATCTTGTAACCATTGGGTAACGAAGTGGAGGTTGGGTAGGCGTGGTCGTAGAGAGTGGGGGTTGATTGGTGTGTGGTACATTGGGATATGTTAATGGATAAGCCTAACAAAAAGATACAGAAAATATACGGATAAGTTCCCAAGGAAATTAAAGTTGATAATCACTGAATTTAACCCTTTAACTTTTTCACTTCACTGCTCAATGTTCACTTTTTCTCTGAAGTGAGTAGACTTTTTCTGAGAGAAGTAAAATGCAGTATAGTAATGTGTTTTATTAAAGCGCGTTATTATATTATTCTTTACTTTAATGGCTAATTTTCCGTTAAAGTAAAATACAGTATTATACTGCCTTGTAGTTAGAAATATATATATTTTTTATATTGTATAAACGTATTTTGTGCCAAAAAAAGACATCATTTCAGTTCCGGACTTGCTTGTTGGGTGAGAACAGGTGGCACCTCTGGAAGGCGAAAATGGAGGAGAGAGATTTCGGGGAATCTATACATATATATAAAAGAGGGAATAAACATATTGACTTGGCACCTCTCTTTGGCCAAGGATCCTATTTATCTTTTTTCTCCTTTTTTTTGCATTATTTTCTTATTTTTATTTAAGTAATTTAGCTCAATAATAGCTTAAGTCTTTTTGATTCCCCTACTTTTATTATACTCAAAATGACACCTTTTTCTAGAGTTTTGTAGTTGATGATAAAGTAAGTGAAGCAGTCCATAATGAACTTCTGCAAGTGGCATTATAGATTTTCGGGAGGTAAAATTATTTTCTCTGACATGTAAAGTTAATATGTTATTAATCAATTTAATTGTGATTTGATTTGTTTAGAATAAAAAGAAGTTTCTAAGAAAATTTATATTCTTATGTTTTTGCATAATAAATTTGTCCAGTATATTGATATACTAGAGCCATCCCGCACGAGTATCATCGTCATTTTAATAAAAGTGCCAGAGAGTGCTGACATGGCAACTCTTATAGACTAAGAAATGTATTTACCTTTCGCAAGTTTTTGGGATTTTCTCTATTTTTATACAAGATTCTATATCTATTAAAGTTAAAAAAAAAAAAACGAGATTCTAATTGCAGTTCCATAATAAATATAGAAAGAGAAAGACATTTTTCTCAAAAAGAACAAATGCTACGATTGTAACGGTGCAAGCATTATACAGTATAATGATGCAACAATTATATTGTAACGTTTCAGTTTTTTTGCAACAGTGTATTAGAGAAATATTTACGGCAGCCCATTTCTAAGAAAAGTAAAAACAATTTCTTTGTTTTTTAGTAGAATACATGTATAAAATGAAAATGTATCCAAAAAGACAAAAAAAAAAATATCATCTATTTATGCACAAGAAATTCACCCTCCAGCCAGTAATAAGCCGGTATACACTGATATCTTATGACTCGTCTCATATTATTATATTATCTTTATTATTGAATACCGTCTATGTTTGATTGTACAAAGTATGTAAAATGTTAGTGGAGTAGTTCTTTTGCATTTATGATAGCTTTGAATGGTAATTAATTTGATATCTAATGATATGTGGCTTAATCAGTTTACAAAACTGAAAGCTTGCTATTTCACTGTCTTCATCGATGAGATGTAAAAACGTATGACATATTTTATTTGTTTCTACAGATTTTTATTGTGATGACTATGTCCAGTTATGTAAAAATTTATATTTGAACATAGCAGACTTCTTTCCTTCGTTCTTTTCACCAACTTATGTTAAAATGTCCAAAAACTCTCTATTAAATGTTTAGAGTCTCGTCTGATTTCTTATAATAAATGTTTATTTATATGTAATATCTCTCTGCTTGAAATTTCAGCCCGTGGGAAAGTTTAATTCGAGGGCGTTTAGTGCTATATGGAAAGCAAGGTTGGAGAGAGTTGTACTTTCATGAAGAAATTGCAAAGTGTCAGAATCGAAAAGTAATGTAAAAGTTGGAATATTTCTTCGGGTTCGAAGGAGGTTGATAGTAATGATATATCAAATTACACATGCGTTTGAGAGGGTACTTATGACGAATTTATTTTCTCCAAGAAAAGGTTATAAAGGTAAGCAAACAATAAATAGACAACTATAAAGAAAAGAATAAATATAAAGAGAAGATATGAATAAGGAAAGAGAAGGAAAAACCAAAAGAATAGATGTGTAAATTTTCAGTTTGACAATTAATTCTGTCATTGAAGACGTTACTAACATTATTTCTTCTTTAATTTTGTCATAATTTGATTAATTACTTTTTTACCTATTTTAAAATTTCAACGAGTGGAGAAAATTATATATTCAAGACATTTTTGCATACACGTATATAGAAAATAAAGAACCATTTTTCTAAACAAATATACATGTAGCCAAATTATTTACTAAGCAAAGAAAATATATCAATTATAAGTTTTATGATATAGTTTAATAATTTCGTAGGTATGTCTTGCCTATATTTTTTGTTTTTTGACTTTATGTATTTTAACAAAAAAAATATATGTATGAACTATTTTTTTGTTCTTTGAGACCGCGCGAAGCGCGGCAAATTCACTAGTAATAATAATATAATATAATAATCCTTGCTTTCAATTACTTTAGCAATGATTCGGTACGGTTTTAGTTTGTCGCACGTGAATAATTGTCACACCTCCTTTTTACTACACCCACCCCGAAGGGTAGTGTATAAGGGAGTTTTTTTATTTTAAGTGACATTATTCGAAATAGAATTATTTATTTGTTTAGAGTCGCCACTTGGGATAGGATTGGCTTTTGGTGTCCCAAGTCACCGGTTTAACTTGAATCCCAAATCGAGAAAAACTTCGACTTTCCGGTTGGAGTCTGCAAATCAGAAATTCTGAATAAGGAATTCTGTTGACCCGAGGGAAGGTGTTAGGCACCCCTGATCCCGTGGTTCTAGCACGGTCGCTTAAATTATTATAAATGGCTAAAATCTGATTTTTATACATATTATCCTATAGAGCAATTTAAAAATTATTTACCGCTTTTAATTAAAAAATTTTAAGAAAGTGAACGTTGCTCAAAAAAATATATTTTTGGATCACGTCACATGAAATGCACCCGGATCCTCGACACATTTTTATCCAACGTTTTGGGATTTGAATTTGGGTCGCATGAAATGCACACCCATATTTAGGAAGGTAAAATTATTAAAAAGCGCGCCTAAAGCAACTAACGTGTTATTAACTTTGGGGGAGGCCATAAAAATTCACTAAATGGTACGTCCTGAGTTCTACGTATTTTAATATAAACAATTAAAGAGGGCCATGCAATATATGTATTTTATTTGGCGTGGCGTACCTCATTTTATTTTTTTTAAAGCCATCCTAGAGCAAACTATGATTTCTATTGAATTTGTCTCTATAGGGCCCTAATTAATTAATATTATTAATTAATATTGTTTGAAGCTTTTTAGGATTTCGGGCCTCAAGCTCAAGTCCACATTTAAACAAGAAGAAACTTCTTAATTCAAATGTGCTACTTAGCCTAGGAAGCCCAAAATTATATTTAAATTTGAGCAAAATAGTCCCTATGAAGATTTTACGTCTCTTGGCCTTGAAACTGGCCTTGAATGAGCAGATAGTCCGGAATTAAGATTGGGCCAGGCGCTGGTGGGATCAAGGCCCAACTAATTAGAGTAGGTTGTAAATTTTTAATCAAATAGCAAATCCAAACAACAATGCCAAACTCTGAAATGGGCCTTTTGGCCTGGTACAATGGATAATCAGGCCTTAAAACCAACTCCTCTGTTTCTAAAAATGAGATTCATCAAATGGAAAATTATAGAGTTGTTTACGTCAGTAGTACCAAATGAACATACTCGTTTAATTGTAAAACTGAAATCCCTATTGAAGCTGAAGCTCAAAACGTGATATTCATATAACAGAAACCAGTTATTTCATGTCAATGTAGATACACACATTCATTTTTGAACTCCACTTCTAATTAAAATATAATCTATTTTTTAACTTTCAAATCAACAGAATACTTTAAAAAAAATGATCAAAACTAAATTAAGCGAAAATGGATGAAGTGCATGGATTGTGATATCGTTCCTGTTGCACATACTCATTTAGCATGAACTGAGCATTCTAAATGTTAACTAACATAGGAATTTAAACACGTTATGCTGAGGCAATCATTATGTTCGAATTACCCAGATCTGCTTGACCTCAAATTATTCTACAGCCTATTTGACAATAGCTACAACTAGTTTTGACTTGTAAAGTCCAACTAAAGCTATAAATGTCTAAGTATACAAATCAGAACAGCTTCATATAAAATAAAGAAAAAGCAAGGAAGTTCTTCAATATTCCTTCTCGAAAAGCAGTCATACACATGTATTCAATCTCACAGCACTTGAGGTTTGAAAATGTACCTGGAATTTGAGGCAAAACAAGGAAAACGGGACAGTCAGCAGTGTCACAGCAGTTCTGCAATAGAAATCAGATGCTTGAGGTAGAGTTATAAGCCTAGAAGCAACATCAACTGACACAGGACCAGTTTCAACCAATGAACCAACCAAAAACAACTCAAATACACCCAAAATGACTCGAATTTGAACCCAGGAGCACCAGGGACTCGGATTAGTAGCTATGCTTGAAATCAATCTAGGATAACTTCAATATAACAGTATTTTGGAGTTTTCTATTGCTTTTACTCTTTTTTGGGTTTTTTGAAGAAAGACTGAATCTAAGATGAAGTTTTTGAACTCTAAGAGTTCAGATTTTTAGTATTTGAATTTGAAATTCAAATTTTAGATGCTGGAACTTGCAGAAAATATTTTGGGGGGAATTTTAGATGCTGGAACTTTTGGAAATTTTTCAGATGCACAAAAACTTGTTAAAGAAGGCAATGGGACTGCCTTTTATAGGAAGAAATGAGGGGGAAGCTTCCAGATTTCACTCACCCCTTTTCCCCCTCTTTTATTTTCAGTTTTTATTCATTAGTCCCTAAAATTTTGGCTTGCTGCCCAAGTTACTGCACTAAAACTATTGAAATTCTAATTAAACCCTCCTTTAGAAGGTTCTAGGAGATTCCAGCATTGTTTTCTATTTTAGGAATACCTACACTACCCTTGTCCTTACCCCTAAATTACATAGCCTAGTCAGATTAAAACCCCATCCTTTTACCCTAGCCAACCTTTGACTATAGTTAAACTAATCAATCTAATTCAGTTATATCCAAACAAACTAAATTAATTAAAATCTAACTAATAGCAACAAATAAGGAATTACTAATTAAATCAAACACTAAAAAAAATTAAACAATGCCTAAACATGATTGACTAAAGCAAATAAGACTATACTAAATTGAGACAAAACATAGATTCAACACAAAAACTAATATAAAAAATTACTAAAACAGGATCAAAACAAAATTAAACTAATAATAAAAACAGTACAAGAGCAGAATGAACAACAACAAAAAATTAAACTAAAATAAACTAATATGAACCAATTAATTGAACAAACACATAATCGAGTGAGAACTAATCCACACAACTGCGATATATGAAAAAATCAAAAGACCTAAATCTAAAAATCCAACTCAAACTGGAAGTGAAAGACAAACAATTTGCATCGGAAGAACACAAATAAACAGACACATAAAAAGGAAAGAAAGAAATTGAGAAGCTTACTCATTTTCGCCCCTAAGTGCATTAACTTGAATCTGGCCCCCAAAAAATGATATTATATGTTTATTCCATGTCAAAATAAGCACATAATATCATTTTTAGGACCATTGGACACTGATAATCATGAGTTGCAATTCAGACTTTGCTTGAACCTTATATCCAAAAATTTTAAAGTTTTAGATGGATTTGGGAACAATAGCTTGGGGATTCAGGTAGAGGAGAGTAAGGGGAGTATGGAGTGTGAGTTTGGTAGGGTTTGGGTGGCGGCGCCGCCATGCACGGTGGTGACGACGCCTAGGGTTTGGTATATTCGAGGAATTCCAGTAACTTTCGAGGAAAGCCAACGGTGGCATAGGCATGAGGAGGACAAGGCGGAACTTTGGTGTAAATTTAGTGGCCATCGGAGAACCACCGCCGCCGTAGGGCGATTTCCGACAGCAGTCCAGGGCGGAGGGTGGCAGAGATGGGGAGGGACAGTAGATACGAGGAAGATGACTTTTGTCTCTAAATTTCTGAAGGATTTTTGACACTTTTATTTAAAATCCATGATTGAACCAGGGCCGTTGGATTAGAGTGGATGGATGACTTAGATTTAATTTGGACACTCACTAATTCAAATGACATAGTATCCTTCTTATACTATATCGTTTTATTAGTCTTAGGGGCATGGTCATGTGGACCGGGTATGGACGCATTTGGACTAGGCAATTTGAATGGGTTTGGGGATTTGGGCTCGATTTTATGGCCCAAAGAAGGGTGGCCTGATCCCCTTTTCTTCATTTCAATTTCTTTTTATTTGTTTTCTTATTTTTTCTTTTTTATTTATTTGAATTTTGCATTTTATTATGTGCAAAATTAAAAGTTTCCAAAACCTGATTTAATTCTAAAATGAGACTAATTAATTCTCAAAAATTAAACAAATCCTAGTTTAAAAAGGAAACTTAAGAAAAAAAATCAAAATTGGAAGTAAAACAACATAAAGGACTATTTGTAATTCTTTTCTCCTATTTTCAATGATGTTAATTAATCTAAGAGTCTAGAATTGGGTCCTAAATGCAAGTATGCTATTTTGTAATTTTTCTTTTCATTTTTATGACAACTAAAAATGCACACAAAATACAAACAAAATACAAAATCATGCAGTTAATTCCTAATAATTCAAATACTTAAAAAAATTCTAATTTTAATGAATTCTATAGGAGTAATTTAAGCATGCCAAATATCACGTGCTCACAGCTGCCCCTCTTTTCTCGGAAATACGAAGAGTTTTCATGCAAAGATAAGTGAGTGGATACGAGTGATTTTTGCCCGCTTGAATACTCCATATGAAGCATTTTTTGAATGATTTGACCGCACCCTGCTTCGGATGTTGCCTACATATCCTTGGTTAAAAAGGAATCAGGTCAGTGTAGTTCGGGAAGGTTTGGTAGCTGGGACTATCAAGAGTTGTAATTTCACTGCTGTTGTTGCTGCTACTGCTTGTTGACCTCCTTATTACACCCAAAAGGAAAATCAAAGCTAAGCTAGATATGCAAATTAACTATGAGTTACAAGATTTCTATCTATAAGTCTCTTGAAGCTTGATCTTCAGTCTTAGCTGATTTTGCTGTGGACTCTGATCTGAATCTTGATGCTCACAAGTTGTAGGTGTTGTTTCTTTCTGCAGCATTGGGTCAAAACAGGATCGGCGGAGCTTGTGACTTCAATCAGATTTTAAGCAATCCGCGCCTTTGTTCCCTTCAACATTTGAATTCTTTTCTTTTTGTTATTTTCTTCTTTTCTTTATTATGGATTGAGACTCATTCCATCGGTCATCTCACACCCTATGTCTCGAGGTCAACCTGCTTAAGATACCAAAATAAACAAACAAACATAATTTTCTGCCCCAGTTTTTATTAGAAAAATTTCGTGAGTTAGTCGTGACACATATCTAAGCGATCAAATCAGGATTGTGTATCCTTGTGAATGAATCCAGGTTATGCAGGTAAATGACCGGTTATGCCGAAAAAGAAAAAGGGTCCTCGGGTTATGCCGGGACGGAAAGAAAAAGGCTCATTGGGTTATGCCAGGGAGATCCACGGGTTATGCCGGGATGGAAAAGAAAAAGCTCCTTGGGTTATGCCAGGGAGATCCATGGGTTATGCCGGGATTTGAAAAGAAAAAAAGCTCTTTGGGTTATGCCAGGGAGATCCTCGGGTTATGCCGGGATTTGGAAAGAAAAAGCTCCTTGGGTTATGCCAGGGAGATCCACGGGTTATGCCGGGATGGAAAGAAAAAAGCTCCTTGGGTTATGCCAGGAGATCCACGGGTTATGCCGGGATTTGGAAAGAAAAAATCTCCTTGGGTTATGCTAGGGAGATCCTCGGGTTATGCCTGGATTTGGAAAGAAAAAAGCTCCTTGGGTTATGCCAAGGAGATCCTCGTGTTATGCCGGGATTTGGAAAGAAAAAAGCTCCTTGGGTTATTCCAGGGAGATCCGCGGGTTATGCCAGGTTTTGGAAAGAAAAAAGCTCCTTGGATTATGCCAGGGAGATCCTCGGTTTATGCCGGGATTTGGAAAGAAAAAAGCTCCTTGGGTTATACCAGAGAGATCCTCGGGTTATGCCGATATTTGGAAAGAACAAAACTCCTTGGGTTATGCCAGGGAGATCCACGGGTTATGCCGGGATGGAAAGAAAAAACCTCCTTGGGTTATTCCAGGGAGATCCTCGGGTTATGCCGGAATTTGAAAAGAAAAAGGCTCCTTGGGTTATGCCAGGGAGATCCTCGGGTTATGCTGGGATATCTAGGGAATGGGGCCTATGCTACCATGATTTGTTCTTCTTTTGGGGTTTTCATTTTCATTTCTTTTCTTCTTTCTTCTTCTTTTCTTCTTCTTTTTATATTTTCCTTTTTATTTAGCAAAACGCATGAAATAATTTGGGGAGAAACTTCCTTTTTTGGTCGATTCCCTGCTGCAAAGTTGTTTCAGCGCTTGCGCATTCCTTTTCTCTTTTGGGTTGCACCTACTTCTTGCATGGTTGCCTGAATTACACCTGTTTCAACTTTCAACAAAGAACAATTTGTTAGTTCGAAACGGTGGTTGGTTTTGTGGCCTTTATCATCTCAATTGCTTGATCCCGGCCCAATTTCCGTTGAGAACTTTGTTGCTTGTTGGTCTTAAGGGGGAATCTCTTTTCAAACTGACCAGACTCAGCCTTAGGACTTCATGATGACTCGCCCGCGTGGGCTCTAGCCTTTTCACTTTATTCTGCTCTTAGGACCTTTGCCTTTGACTTTCTTTCCTTTCCAATGTCTTTGCTTTGAAAGCATCAACCACTATGGTCAGTCGGGATTGACCTGACGCACCCGCTGAGGCTGGGTAATTTCTTTGGCTTTTGCCAGGCAGAGCCCTATAGAACCAGTCTTGCCACTTTTTCTTTTCAATAGTCCCGAAATCTGAGTTAAACCGAAAGGGATTCAAGGAAGAAATATACTAGAGGCAAGCATATGAGTTTCAAGAGAAGCGTCCCTTTCGGGGGAAAAGAAGGACTTATCTGGGGTGCATGCTGGCTTCAAATGAACATGACATGCTTCTTGGACTGGACGCCCGACCCACACAAACTTTCCAGCTTCTCGTGAACCCATTGATCTATATTTCAAAACCAGGGAACCTTGCCAGTACTCTTTTAGTGGTGAGATGTCTTCTTTTCCGCCATCAGCGCCCTTTGCGGGTTTTTGCTAATCGACCTCTCTCATTTCTCTTCTCACGGTCGCCCGATAGTGCTCTTTACGAGTTTTCACTGAACGGACTCTCTCATTTTCAAATTCTCTGCTTACCGTCACCTTATGGTGCCCGAAGGTTTTCACCGATAAGACTCACTCATTTTATTTCTCTCAATTTGAACTGCATCTGGTTCTGACAATGATGTTTTTCATTTTCTCGCCTTTGCTAATTGATCGGAAGTACTTGGACAAGGTGTTTGGGTAAAAAGGATGTTGGGCGGAACTACAACTTTGTAACTGTTTTAGCGGGCTCATGGCCGAACCATTATATCATCTGCCCTAGTTTCAACTCTTGGGAAAATCGGGATTTTGTTTCGGTGTGACTGAACCTAAGGGAGAGGCTGCCTACATATCCTTTCAGAATCAAATCAAACGTAGTTCAAGAAAATAATTTTGTTTTTGTTTTTGTTTTTGTTTTATTTTGTTTTTATTTTCTTTTTCTTTTCTTTTATTTTTCTCTTTTTTTTATTTTTCTTTTCTTTTTCTTTTTCTTTTTCTCTTTTTTCGATAGTACTTCCGGGTTCCAAAGAGGATGATCAAAGAAGCGTAACCGCTCAAAATGTCTGCGAATGATTGATAGTGTCTGGGGTAGCGAGAAGGAAAGCCTTCGTCATCTCAATTACACAAAAGCCATTACCCCAGGAGGCCTAGACATAGTACATTTTTACTGCATCTGCATTGACTGCTGTTTCAGGATCATTTCCTTCGATGTCTCCCAGATACAGTGCTCCTCTTGGCAATATCTTCCGGATTATGTATGGACCCTTCCAATTAGGAGCAAATTTTCCTTTTCCTTCCTGGTGATGAGGGAGAATGCGTCTCAGCACGAGCTGTCCCACTTCGAAATTCCTGGGACGTACTTTCTTGTTATAGGCGCGGGCCATTCTTTGTTGGTAAAATTGCCCGTGACAAACTGCGGCTGTCCATTTTTTATCAATTAATGACAACTGCTCCAGTCGGGTCTTAACCCACTCACTGTCTTCAATTTCTACTTCAATAATTATTCGGAGCGAAGGGATTTCTACCTCTGCAGGTATGAATGCTTCAGTTCCATAAACCAACAAGTACGGGGTCGCTCTGATTGATGTACGCACTGTGGTACGATATCCGAGTAATGTAGAAGGCAGCTTTTCATGCCATTGCATGGAACTTTGAATCATCTTTCTCAAAATCTTCTTGATGTTCTTATTTGTTGCTTCGACATCACCATTGGCTTTGGGCCGATAAGGAGTAGAGTTTCTATGCATTATCTTGAATTGTTCGCATACCTCTCCCATCAGACGATTTTTCATGTTCGCAACATTGTCGGTAATGATAGTTGCAGGAATGCTAAAGCGGCAAATGAGATTGGAGTGCATGAAGTCTACCACAACTTTCTTAGTAACTGACTTGAGTGTGATGGCCTCAACCCATTTCGTGAAGTAATCAATTGCAACCAATATGAATCTATGCCAATTCGAAGCTTTCGGCTCGATCGGCCCAATGACATCCATACCCCAAGCAAAAAATGGCCAAGGTGCTGACATCGGATGAAACTCTGTCGGTGGTGCATGAATCAAATTATCGTGCACCTGGCATTGATGGCATTTTCAAACGAAGCTGAAGCAGTCCTTCTCCATAGTTAGCCAGTAATACCCCGCTCACAGGATTTTTTTTTCCAGCACATACCCATTCACATTAGGTCCGCACACTCCCGTGTGTACTTCATGCATAATTCTTCCGGCTTCCTCGGCATCAACACATCTTAGCAAATTAAGGCTCGGGACAAGACATCACAACTTAAGAAGAAACCACTCGCATGTCGTCTAATGGTTCTCTTTTGATCTCCAGTGGCTTGCTCGGGGTATTCTTGTGTTTTCAGAAATCTCTTGATATCATGATACCATGGCTGGGTGCTGGGTTCCGCCTCGACCGCATTACAATAATCATGCCTCTCTTTGATTTGAATTTCTAGAGGATCAATATGGGCATTGCTTGGGTAAGGCAGCATCGAAGCCAGAGTGGCAAATGCATCGGCCAATTCATTATGACACCGAGGAATGTACCTGAACTCTATAGACTTGAACCGCTTGTTGAGGTCTTCCATATGTTGCCGATAGGGAATGAGCTTAACATCCTGGGTCTCCCACTCTCCTTGGGCTTGCCGGATAATTAGAACAGAATCCCACATGATTAATAAATCTTCAACATATTGGTCGATTGCCATATTCATGCCCATGATGTAGGCTTCATAATCAGCAGTGTTGTTTGCGCAGAAGAATCGGAGCCTGGCTGTAGCTGGGTAGTGTTGACCAGTGGGTGAAATCAAGATTGCCCCAATTCCTACACCTCTAGCATTTACTGCTCCGTCAAAAAACATTTTCCAGGTGCGGGTGTCCTCCGAGATTGCTTCTACTGAATTTACCTCATCGTCTGGGAAGTATGTGCTCAACGGTTGGTATTCCTCGTCAATCGGGTTTTCCGCTAGATGATCTGCCAACGCCTGGGCTTTCATGGCCGTGCGAGTGACATAGACTATGTCAAATTCAGTGAGCAAGATTTGCCATTTTTCCAGTCTCCCTGTGGGCATCAGTTTCTGGAATATGTACTTCAAAGGATCCAACCTAGTATGAGGTAGGTAGTATGGGCTTGAAGATAATGTCTCAACTTTTGAGCGACCCACGTCAAAGCACAACACGTTCTCTCCAATAAAGTATATTTAGCTTCGTAACTGGTGAACTTCTTGCTAAGATAATGAATTGCCTGCTCTTTCTTGCCGGTTATATCATGTTGCCCGAGGACATAGCCAAAAGAATTTTCTTAAACCGTCAGATACAAGAAGAGAGGTCTCCCTAGCTCAAGCGGGACCAAAACTAGAGGATTTGACAGATATTCCTTGATCTTGTCGAAGGCCTCTTGACATTCGAATGTCCATTTGATTGCTGCATCTTTCTTCAATAGTTTGAATATGGGCTCACATGTAGTAGTCAGTTAAGCAATGAACCGACTGATATAGTTTAACCTGCCCAATAAGCTCATCACGTCTTTCTTAGTTTTCGGAGGAGGTAGATCTCGAATAGCCTTTATCTTTATTGGATCTAATTCGATACCTCTCCTGCTGACTATGAAACCCAGGAGTTTGCCTGATGGGACTCCGAAGGCGAATTTAGCCGGATTCAGCTTCAAGTCATACTTGCGGAGTCGTTCAAAGAACTTTCTCGAATCTCGAACGTGGTCACTCTGAGTTCGGGACTTGATGATTACATCATCCACATACACCTCTATCTCTTGATGCATCATGTCATGGAAAATGGCGGTCATGGCTCTCATATAGATTGCTCCAGCATTCTTCAGTCCAAGTGGCATAACCCGATAACAGTATATACCCTAGGGTGTGGTGAAGGCTGTCTTCTCAGCGTCTTTTTCATCTATCAACACCTGGTGATATCCTGCGTAACAATCTACAAAGGACTGTATCTCATGTTTGGCATAGTTATCAACAAGGATGTGGATGTTGGGCAAAGGGAAGTTGTCTCTGGGACTTGCCGTATTCAAATCTCGATAGTCCACGCACACCCAGGTTTTCCCATCTTTCTTTGGCACTGGAACTACGTTGGCCAGCCATGTGGTATATCGGACCACTCGGATTACCCCAGCCTTCAGCTGTTTTGTGATTTCTTCTTTGATCTTATCACTGATATCAGTCTTAAACTTTCTTTGCTTTTGCTGAACTGGAGGACAATCGGGATAAATTAGCAATTTATGCACCACTAGATTAACGCTCAGTCCTGGCATGTCATCATATGACCAAGCAAACACATCTTTAAACTCAAACAAGGGTTGGATTATTGCATCTCGAGTTTTCTCATATGTGTGAATGCTTATTTTGGTTTCCCTGATTTCCTCGGCTGTTCCCAAGTTAACCGGTTCAGTGTCATTCAAATTTGGCTTAGGTTTGTTCTCAAATTGTTCCAGTTCTCGATTTATTTCCTTAAAAGCCTCTTCTTCGTCATATTCCAGTTCTTGGTTCATTATTTCATAGTTAGACAACGTGTTTGAATCTGGGCATAAAGTCCGCAAGCATGTCATGTTATTTAAAGCCGCATTATTAGAACTGAAAAGAGAAAATGAAAAAGGAAAATAAAAAAATCAGAAAGAATAAAGAGAAAGTGGACAATGAAATATTGATTTCATTTCTTGGAATTTGGAAAGATAACAGGGTTTACATTCAAGAATTTAAATACAAAAAACTAAAGAAAACATTAGAGTTACACCTTGAAATAACTCGAGACGCAGGAAAAGTGGCAGGGATAGTCTACCGGGCCTCTCGCCTGATCGGGAATGGTGTAGCCTTCCAGTTTTGGAGTTTAGCATCTGGCCCCATGTATAGCACCTCAGCGATGTTAGTACCCTCCCCTAGCTGAACCATGTGAGTCTCATAAAGCCTTTATCTCATAGCTCCACATATATCTTCGATTTCCTCAGTCGTGACCACCTCATCGTCTTCTTTTTCTCCATACTTAGGCTTGACAAAAGTATCATAGAGGTGTGGCAATGGTTGTGGCAGGACCCACCCTTCCTTTTTTCTTTCCTCTACCCATTTTTCATCATCTGGGGTAGGGTGGAAGCCTATCTCGAAGAACTTTTCTGCTGTGGGTAGGGTTACTGGCTCCGATATTCCTTATAAAGCTTTTCCCAATCCTTTTCCCTGGCTTGAAACCATGTCTAAGCATCTCTTTAGCCACCATAATTAAAGCATTAGATAGGAAAGGCTGGGGGCATGGATTTCCTTCCTCGTACAGATCTGCCACCATAATTTCAAAGGCTTGATAAATAATATGCTCACTTCCTTCCCTTGCCTCCAAGCATGGGATAGATGGGTCCCGATAAATGGACTGCTCGTCTTCTCCGTGGACCACGATTTCTTGATCTTCATACTCGAATTTCACCATTTGGTGGAGGGTGGAGGGTGAAGGGTACAACTCCCACAACATGGATCTAGGGCCTTCCCAGAAGAAAATTGTAAGATGTATCCAAGTCCAACACTTGAAAGGTTACCTCGAAATCCACTGGGCCTATAGTTAATATCAAATCAATTTGACCGATGGTGTCCCTCTTAATGCCATCAAAAGCTCTCACATAAACATTATTGGGACAAATCCTTCCAGTCCCGATTTCCACTTTGCAGTGTGGAGAGTGGGAAGATGTCAACGCCCAAGCCTCTATCCACCATGACTCGCTT
The DNA here is from genome assembly GCA_026770625.1 of Nicotiana glauca. Taxonomy (NCBI): domain Eukaryota; kingdom Viridiplantae; phylum Streptophyta; class Magnoliopsida; order Solanales; family Solanaceae; genus Nicotiana; species Nicotiana glauca. Next base: position 95,388 of record MU782496.1, on the reverse strand, counting down.
GACATAGTAACCCTCACACTTGACAGTCAGATGTAAGGCTTTTTTGTGAGCCGCGCCTTCTGGAGGAAAGTTTTTTTTTTACTAAAAGAGAGTTGATTGACGGTGAAGAATTTTTCTGCCATTCTTTCGAGTTGTTTGACTGAAGTTTCAATTGGCACATATGCCTCATTCAAAGTTTTCATTAAGATCTTGTTATGTTCAGAGGATTTCATCACCAATGACAACAGCGACACTTGTTCAGGATATTTTCTCAATTGATCTACTGTTTCATAATCAGGTATCTTCACTTTCTGGAAGAAGGCCTCTGCTTCCTCAGCACTCACTGGCTTCTTGGATGGAAAGCCCTTTTGTGTGGCATTGTTTACCTCCTGTACATTTGAAGATTTCTCAATAGAGGTTTTTCCTGGAAGTTCTCGCGAGATTTCTTTTCCCTTGTATGTAACCACTGTCTGCTGATAGTTCCATGGCACTAGAGAAGGGTCTGTCATTGGCTTCTGTGTTACGCGTCCAATAACCACTGGCTCATTCAACCGAGGCGGTTTAATTGTCCCCCGTACCACATAAGCTCCTTTCGGCACAAACATTTGTGTTCCCTTTTTTTACTTCAAACTTCCTTTTAGCACTCACACCCAATGGTTTTTCTTGGCGACCTCGTGGAACGTAGAGAATTCCATTTTTGGGAGGTGTCGTCTCTACTTTTGTTTCAGCCTTCTTCTCAGGTTCAGTCTTGATGATTTTATTTTTCTTTTCTCCTTTTTCTTGCTTAGGGGCTGCCTTGGGCTTCCTTTATGCATCGGCAATAGCAATTATAGCTTTCAAGGCTGGATCAAACTCCTTGTCTTTACAAATCATCCTGATTATCGGCCCATTGTTGTGTGCGAGCAATGGGTTATTGATCACATTTGGGACTTCTTCGTCCCTCAACACTATCTTCCCCTGTTCTATCAAATTTTCCACGGCTTTCTTCAACGTCTAACAGTTGTCTGTACTATGTCCCTCAGCTCCTGGGTGATAAGCACATCGGACACCCTGTTGATAGGATGGTGATTCCGGGTTTTGCCTGTTCTAGGGTATGGGTTGCAGCAAATTCATTTGAACCAGCTTTGGGAACAGACTGGAGTAGGGTTCACCAATGGGTGTAAAGTTTGGTATTCTGGGTAGTTCCCGAGGACGGAAGTTATTCTGCGGGGGTCAGGGATTATAGTAGTTCTAGTGAGGAGGCTGGTTTTTTTGGAATGGAGGTTGATTTCTATTGGCTTGTGGCTGCGGTCGGGCGAAGGGTTGAGCATTCATGACCGCATAAGGTGGGGGAGCATAAGCCATATCAGCATGAGGATAATTGTGTTGAGGGGTTCTTTCGGAGAACACTGGTCTAAGAGCCCGATATCTTCTTCCCCCTGATACTGCCATAACTGTTTCCTCTTTCTTTTTACCATTGGCCATTTATCCAGACCCGCCTTGGATGGCTTGGGAGGTTGCTCTAATGGCCGATTGACTCAAAATCCTGCCAGTTTTCAAACTGTTTTCTACCATTTCACCAATTTTGATTGCCTCTGCAAAAGGCTTGCCCATGGCCGACATCATATTCTGAAAGTAATCTGCTTCCTGGTCCAGGAGGAAGACAGTGACCATCTCTACTTCGTCCATGGGAGGTTTCACCCTCGATGCCTGTTCACGCCATTTGATAGCATATTCTCTGAAGCTTTCTGAGGGTTTCTTCTTCAAGTTTGTCAAAGAATTCCAATCTGGTGCGATGTCAATGTTATATTGAAACTGCCTTACTAAATCCCTGGCAAGATCATCCCAAATGTGCCATCGTGAGATGTCTTGGTCCATGTACCATTCTGAGGCAATGCCTACTAAGCTCTCTCCGAAGTAAGCTATCAACAACTTTTCTTTTCTGCCGGCCCCACGTAGCTGATTACAATACTTCTTCAAGTGAGCGATGGGGTCGCCGTGCCCATCATACTTTTCAAACTTTGGTGTTTTAAACCCAGAGGGCAAATGTACATGAGGGAACATGTACATTTAAACTATGCTCAAGACTTCTCATTCTTTTCGCTATCTCGTCCTGTTCAGGAGCTTTGGGAGTTTTATCTTGCCCTGGCGTAAGCTCATATGGTGGTGGCTGAGAGTAAGTATATTGAGGATATTAAGGAGGATCTGCCTGAAAGACAGGGTTTTGGAAGGTGAATTCCGAAGGATCGAAAGCATGATTTGGTAGTAATGTTTGTGTTGTAGCGGAGCATGGTGAGCAGTGAAGATGTTAGGAGCTGCTCCTGATGGGAACACCTGGGGGCGGACCTCAGAAGTTGTTCCTATGAAGTGGGCGGTCATAGTAGGTTGTCCCAACGGAGTATTTGAGTGACTAATGGGGACGTTGGAAGTACCCCCAGATCTAGGAAACAGTTCAGGAAATCCAGGGATGGCGCTTGGAGGTTCTCTTCCATTGGTCCAGGCGTCCCACATCTCTATGAGTCGGAGACTTAGTATCCGATTCTCTTTGGTTGTGATAGACTCGGATGTTGGGACCCTCGAGATGGGGCTATCTTCAGATATAGGAATCGCGAGAAAAGTCACTTCTCCAGACATTTCCACACTGCCTTTCAACATGGTAAAGTATTGATGCAATGCCAGCATACCACAACCAACCACCGTTTCTAAAAGCTAAGCTGGAAATTTGACAGCAACAATGGTTAGATTGAAATAAATAATAGATAGGTAATTGCACATTGGAGTGTGATGCACCTATACAGTTAAATGAGTCTCTATATGTTTGCTACGGTTGCATGCATCATCCCGGCTTTTCCTTTTTTTTTCCTTGCTTTTTCTCTTTTTGTTTTCCTCTCATTTTGTTTTTCCCTCTGTTTTTCTTATTTTCTGCTCTTTCCTTTTTCTTTCGCCATGGTTTTTCTCTGGATTCCTTATTTTCTTCCTTTGCGTTTCTTTTCCTCTCTTATTTTCCTTTTATTTGCTTCTCTCGTATTTCTTTTTTTCTTTTCTTTTCTTGGGGTTAGGGTCGAATCTTATAGAGATTGCCTACGTATCATGACCCCGCATGAATCAGACCAAGCGTAGTTCTTGCAAATAAATGCAAGAATAAAGAAATAATAATTTTTTGGGATTTTTCAATTTTTCATTAATAAAAACTCCGATTACAAAAGCTACTAGACTATTTGTTTTTCTTAAAAAGGAAATTACAAAATAGACTCAAAAACAAAACACAGACTCGATAACTAGGAATACATCAAAGCTTCAAATCCTGGGGCCCGCGGGGCATCGTTTGGAATTGCCGCGGGCCTGCATGCAAGACCCCTTTGAAACTGCTCCAAATCATTCATGACCTGACGAACAAATATCATCACTGAAGCAAAGAAAGTGGTACGACCCATCCACTCACCGGCTTGACATTTCATAACGATATAATTTGCAATGCATCTGATTCTTTCCCTGATTCTGCCCTTTTCTTGGAGTAGTCAACTTATCTGTTGGGTATGAGCCTCTATCACTTGAGAGTCCTGGAAATGGTGGTCTTGCAACAATTTTATTTCCTTTTCCATCACGGCAATTGGCCCATAGCATTGCTCCCTCTCAGCCTGAAATTCTTTGTCCCGCCGGGATGCCTTATCTTCAAGGGTGTTCATTTTTCTCTTCATATTAGCAATGGTTCCTTCATAGTTCCTTTTTATTTGTTGTACAAACTGGGCTCTTTCCTCCGTCTTCTTCACCCACTGTGCCCGAAGTCTTGACATGTTCCCTTCGAATTTCTCTAATTCCTCCTGGCAATCCGAGATTTGCTTCTTCAACCCTTTTATCAACCTCTCGTCGGACCGACTTCTTTCTTGATTTTTGGCGTCTATTTTCATTTGTTGAATTTGAGCCTTGAGAGCTTGATTCTCCTGGGCCAATTTCTTTTTATCACCTTCATCAGTTGTGGCTTGTACACTCTTTTCAAATTGAAGATCTCGGACCTGTTGCTCCAACTTCCCTATTCTCACTCGGTATTCCCTTTCCTTGGCTAGCCAATCCCACTGCACCTGGGCCCCATCAGTAAATTGTTGTATATGTGGCCTTTTAGTGGGTCTTTCAGGGATTTGGAATATTTTGCCAAACCAGGTCAAGTATTTGGGATCCACCTCACCTCTAGCCCGATCCTGTACTATAGTCTTAGGCTCAAGGTACCTGCACCCATTCCATATTTGTTGGATTTTTCCTTCGGGGAATGAAGCTTTCGGGCCTAACTCAATAACTTGTCCACTTGAGTCTTCAGCATTGTGAACAGTTTGGAATTTTCCTAGCTGCATTAGGACTCGGTAGGGAGCGTAAGGTTGGATGTTTCGGATGCCCATCAAAAGAATATAAGGTACTTCCGCCGATGTGTGCACAGACTCGGTATCAGGAAACCATCCAAAAGCGCATTCAACTTTATCCGAAGTCAAAGATCTCAATCATGACAACCAAGCCTCAGTGCCCTCGGGGAACTCAACACCTGTAACCCTGGTTCCGAACTCCACAATACAGCTCAGCCCAATCAAACCATAGTTCATATACCTCGTACGATGACAAAGATGCTCCTGTATCCATAGCTGTAGTAGTAGATTGCAACCCTGAAGGAATTTTACACCCTCTCGGCACATGGTTAAAGCTCGGTACATTTCTGCCACAATCAAGGGAACCACTGTGCTAGTAGGCTTCTTTATGGCCACATCCAACATTCCTACAAGGCTAATGTCTATGTGACCATCTTTTCTTGGAGAGACCACAACCCCCAGAAAAGCTACCATGAATGCCAATCCACACCGAGACTCCCATTTATCTTTGTTCCCGGCATGTGTCAAGCCAGTGTTGGGATCCTCAAAACCATTTGGGTTGCCATACCGGTGATATAAGAAATGTAGTGTGCAATACCCCTCTGCTAAATGCGGATCTTGAATGTCCCGAATGATGCTCAACAAGTCCAAGAATCTATGAAGGGTTACCGGTCTCAGTGCTAAAGGGTATCTACTCCTGAGGTTCCCGTTGAGACCCGCATATCCCGCAATCTTCTCTAGTGTGGGTGTAAGTTCAAAGTCCGAGAATCGGAATACATTACGGTTTGGGTCCCAGAATGATATCAATGCCTTAATAATATCTGTTCTTGGTTTGATGTTCAACAAATCAACGAGACCACCCAGAACCTTGACCACGGTTTCTCTGCTTCCTTTTCCCAAATCATGCCACCACATATGGAGTTTCAAAGGGATCTCACTCAGGACTGAGAAGGTTTCAATGCTACTTGGATTTATCCTGCACATTTATTTAAAAGAGATTTAATGACTTATTTTGACCTAAAGAGAAAAATGGCTATTTTTGCAAAAGATTCTTTATTTAGAAAAACAAGGACTTAGTTTTGCAAATACGACCTTTCAGCACTTCTGGGAGGAAGATTTCAAGGCTGTGCCCGCAAATCATTTAGAAATGACTCAAGGTGGTTGTTCTTGAAAAACAACCTTCCGACGTCCTTTGGGGACATTCGGCTTATTTTAACAAGAATGGAGTCACCCGACTTATTTACGATAAAAATTAAAATTTTGGCATTTTTGGCTATTTTTGCAAAAATGGAGGTTGGACCCGATGAAGCTTGCCTACGTATCTCACATCCAGTGAAAATCAAATCAGCGTAGTTCGGGCAGACTTGCCAAAATCAAATGTATAGTTTTTGGGCAACAATTTTCATTTTCAAATATTTTTCCTTTCAATTTTTCAAAAAATTCGGCAGCATTTCGGTACTATTTCGGCATTGGTTTTTCACAACAAATGGTTAACCTTGTCACACCTCTTTATTTTTACACACCTACCCCGAAGGATAATGTATAAAGGAGTTTTTCCAATTTATGTGACATTATTCGAAATGAGATTATTTATTTATTTTAGAGTTGCCACTTGGGAAAGGATTAGCTTTTGGTGTCCCAAGTCACTGGTTTAACTTAAATCCCAAATCGAGGAAAATTTTTACTTCCCGAATGGAGTCTGCGAACCAAAAATTCTAAGTAAGGAATTCTGTTGACCCGAGGGAAGGTGTTAGGCACTCCCGGATCCCGTGGTTCTAGCACGGTCGCTTAAATTATCATAAATGGCTAAAATTTGATTTTTATACACGCTCCAACCTTAGTGCAATTTTATAATTATTTACCGCTTTTTAATTATTTTTTACGAAAGTGAACGTCGTTTAAAAAAATGTATTTTTGGATCACGTCACATGAAATGTTCCCGGATCCTCGGCACATTCTTATTCAACATTTTTGGATTTGGATTTGGGTCGCATGAAATGCGCACCCGTATTTAGGAAGGTAAAATTATTAAAAGCGTGCCTAAAATGACTAACGTCTTTTTAACTTTGCGAAGGGCCGTGAAATTCGCTAATGGAACGCTCCAAATGCTAAGTATTTTTTTATTAAGCAATTAATGAGGGCCCCGCAATTTATGTGTTTTGTTTGGCGAGGCTCGTCTCATTTTTATTTAAAGTCCACCCTAAAGCAATTATAATTTTTCTATTTATTTTTGTCTCTTATCGGGCCTAATTAATTTACATTTATAAATTCGAGCCTCAAACTCAAGTCCGAATTCAAACAAAAGGGAGGACCCTTTTAATTTGAACCCGCTACCTAATTTGAAACCCAAATTTATATTTGCGAACTAATTCCCCATATATTTAAAGAATTTTTGACTTATAGCAATTTTTTGGGCCTAGAAATTGGCCCTATATAGGCAGACGGAAGTACATCTTTTGAAATTTCCCAGCTTTGGGCCTCTTGTGGTGACGTTGGGCCCAGATTGGTGTTATTTTTGTTTCTTACATCCTTGGCCTGAATGGGCTGCCCAGGCCTTTAACTTAAAATGATTTAAAGGACAATTGGGCCTCAGCGTGAGGCTCATTCACACGAAATCAAATTATAATTGAAAGATACCAATTAAACAAATAATGGGCCAATCTTTTCACTACTGGACTGAATTCTGATTTTAACGAAAAACAAGTATTGCCGAAAATTGCTGATTTTAGTTCTTTGATACTAATTGGCCCTGAATTAATAGTCTATTGAACAATTTTTCATTGAATCTACTGAATTTTTGAACAAATGGAACTTAAACAATCATTCTCAAATAAATCGAATCTATTATCACTAGCTAACTTCTGAAATTCAAAACAGTCCATAACAGGCTGAAGTTGTCCAAAACAATTCAAATCTCAGTAACAAAATGAAATCTAATTGAACATGATACTAAACCAACCTACAATACCACTGAATAAATGCTTCAAATCAATAGTTTCAACAGTCCCAATCACACGATTTAAACTTATGTACCTAGCATCAAAATTTAAACCTACACTAACAAGTAAATCTATCATCACAGCCCAAACAGACACAGTCTTCAAGAGCAAATGAAGAAGCAGTTTTATTGCATATGTACTCCGAATCAGCACCAATACAACGGGATATGAGTTACTACCTGAAATTATGGCAAAAATGAAAGGAGAAGAAGAATCAGTAGCAAATAGCAAAGTAGCAAACTTAAACCAGCAGCAACATAGCAGGAGAATTGATTGAAACCCAAAATAATACCAATATGACCCAAGGATGAACAATAGATGAATAATCAACCAGCGGAATGATCCAAAACAGACTTGACCGACCAGTTTCACTTCAAAATCGCGCCAAATAGCTCAAGCACATCTAAAAGAAAACATGACACAAATTGAAATCCAGAAATTTCTGAAACTTCAGTACTTAAAAGTCAAGCTAGACGAGAGTTAGTGTCTAGAACTCAAATAACCTAAAATGCAATACAACAGGATCTTTTTTTTTCTATTGTATATTTGTTTGTTTTTGGATTTTCGGAGAGTTTTTAAGACTTAAATGAAAGTTTCTACTGCTATATCATTCCAGATCCGAACCTCTTTAGTTTGAGATTCAAATTTGAAATTTAGACTTGAAGAAGGGGACTTTGAGAGAAATTAGGAGCTGGACTATTTTTGGGAAATTTTCAGGGATCTCCAACTTGTTAATCAAGGCACTAGGGCTGCCCTTTATAGGCAAAGAAAGGGGGCAGAATGTTCTGGAAGGTTTTACTCATTTTTCCACCTTTTTATTTTCAGAAATTGTGCCTTAATCCCTGATTTTATGGACTATGACCCAAGTTACTGCATTAAAATGCAGAAACTTACAATAAGGTCCCCTTTAGAAGGCCCTAGGGTGTTCTTTTAGCTATGAAAAACCTATACTATCCTTGTTTGATTTTTAAAATTACTGATCCTTAACAAACTGGGCCATTTTCAATGCCCAAAATACCCCTGAAGACCCCCTGAAATTACTAACACTAGTTAAACTTTATCAGCTATAACCAATCCTAAACTAGCTTAAACTAAATAAGAGATTTCTGACTAACAAACACTAAATTAAACTAATTAAAAAGCCATGCTGAATTACCAATTAAAACTAATCAATATCAAACAAAGTCAATTAAACTAACTTAGCAGAAGATTGAATTAATGCTTAAAACTAAACTAGAACAAATTTATGAACGAGATCAGTATTGAATCAAAACCAAACAAATCCTAAGCTAATAATCAAATTAAAAACCAAAAATTAAACGAACCAGACTCAGACGGTCAATAAGAATGTGAAACCAAAACAGAATTGACAAAAATTAAAAACAACAATTAAACTAGAATCTGACAATAAAAAATAAAAGAAAAAAGAGGAAAAAGTCACTGAATTCACCAGACTGCCCTTGACTTGATGAATTTCTTTGGCATTTTTGGTTTACAACAGTCCTTAATCATGTGTTTTCATGAGAAAACACATGATTAAGGGTTATTATAAACATGATTAAGGGTTATTATAACCCAAAATCGAAGAACCTCCAATTTTAGCATTTTAGGGTTTTTGGTCAATTTTTGATTTAATATTCGAAGCCTTATGGTGATATTCAAAGGGAAATAGTTGCATATTTGTGCTGAGGGAGTTAAGGAGATTCAGGGTGTAAGTTTGGTCGAATTTGGATGAGTTTGCGTTTAGGCCGGACTTTTAGATTCAATATTTGAGAAAATAGGCTAGGAATTGAATGGAATGGTTTTGGGGTTTGGAAAGAGGAGGGGGAGAAGACTCAATGGTGAAGTTTTGGGGTCGTTTGGAGCATCGCCGCCGATGGAGATGATTTCCGGCCGACGGCAACGGTGGAGGGGCGGCGGAGCAATTAGTACGAGGAAGAAGGAGATGTTCTGTTAGGGTTTCTATATTTTCGAACACTTTTATTAAATGACCTTGAATGAATGGGTACCGTTGGATTGGAGTGATGGACAGCTACGATTGTGTGACGCCAAACGGCATCGTTTGGTTATGGGAAAACTAGACCGGTATTTTGGGATTGGGTTTGGGCCATCTTGGCCAGATTTGATTTGGGGCATTGGGCTAGAATTGGGTTTTGACCGGGTGGGCTCAATTTTTTCCCAAAATCGGGTAATCTATGAAAACCACCTTATTTCTTTTTGATTTTGTCTCTTTTATTATTATTACTTTTCTATTATGTATTTTCAGATTTTGTAAAAATGCAGAAAATTAGAATAAAGACTTGATTTATTTCCAAAATTGAACTAATTATTTCCTCAATATTGATTAATTCCTATTTTAAAAGAAAACTCATGACAAACTCAAAAATTAATAGTTAAAAATGCCAATGGAACTATTTTGTTATTTTTCTCATTTTTGTAATATTAAGGTGCATAATATTTTGTATTTTTAGAATTATATCAAGTAAAATACACACAAAATGCAAACAAGACACAGAATCATGCAATTCAATTCCTAAAAATTCAAATAATAAAGAAAAATCCTAATTCTAAAGAATTTTGTAGGAGTAATTTAAGCGTGGCAAAAATCACGTGATCACAGCTACCCCTCTTTGCTCGGAGACACGGAGGGTTTTCGGGCAAAGATAAACGAGCACCATGAAGGATTTTTGCCTGCTAGGACTCCGTGAGAAGCATTTTGAAAAATCGTCTGACCGAACCCTGCTTCAAAGGTTGCCTACATATCCTTGGCTAAAAAGGAATCAGGTCGGTGTAGTTCGGGAAAGTTTGGTAGCTGGGACTACCAGGAGCTGTGACTGTCACTGCTGTTGCTGCTGCTATTGCTTGCTGACCTCCTTATTATACCAAAAGGAAAATCAAAGCTAAGCTATCTATGCCTATCAACTATGAGTTATAAGATTCCTATCTATATTCTCTTGGAACTTGATCTTGAGTCTTAGCTGATTTTGCTGAGGACTTCGATCTGAATCTTGATGATCACAAGTTGTAGGTATTTACTTCTTCATGCAGCTTTGGGTCAAAATAGGATCGGCGGAGTTTGTGACTTCAATCAAATTTTGAGCAATCCGCGCCCTCGCTTGCTTCACATTTAAGCTCATTTCTTTTTGTTCTTTTCTTCTTTTCTTGATTCTGGATTGAGACTCATTTCATCGGTCACCTCGCACCTTATGTCTTGAGGTCAACTGTCACGAGTCCGTACATACCAAGAACACCCAAATCAAACCACAAATGGCCCCTCAAATCCCAAATTTAGAATTTTTACTTCAAGCCCTAATTTCATATGATTTGGCTATGTTTTTCATGAATTTCAAGGTTGATTATTCAATAAAATCATGTATTTAACTCATAAAACTTATCTCCAACGATTCCCAGTCGAAACCCCTTCAAATCCCGTCCAAAAGCTCCCAAAGTTTGCTCAAATGGTGAGAAATGGGTTTGGTTCGCGGATGAAATATTTTTAAGCATTCTGCCCCAGGTCCAGAAATCCTTCATCGCGATCGCGACCCAGGTCACGCGATCGCGAAGTACAAAAATCCAAGGCCTCCAAATTACTCTATGCGAACGCGATCGACATCACGCGATCACGAAGCAAGAACTTTCAACCCTCCGCGAACGTGATCCGATTAACACGAACACGAAGATCAAATTCCTGACCCTTCGAAATTTCTCTATGCGATCGCGTCTGGCCCCACGCGATCGCGAAAGCCAATGCCTCTGCAAATTTTTCTGCTGCATTTTTCCAACTCGAAAATGCCCGCTAGCCATCCGAAATCACTCCGAGGCCCTCGGGACCTCAACCAAAAACACCAACACGTCCTATAACCTTATTCAAACTTGTTCCAATCCCCAAAACACATCAAACAACGCTAAAACCATTAAATTACAACGGATTCAAGCCTAAATTTATCAAATTCTTCCAAAACTCACATCCGATCAAAAACCAAATCAAACGACGTCCGAATGACCTGAAATTTTGCAGACAAGTCCAAAATCACCTACTGAAGCTACTGCAACTCTCGGAATTCCATTCCAACTCCCGGATCAAAATATCACCGATCAACCGGAAATCGCCAAAATACTAACTTCGCCAAAATAGGCTAACTTCTTCACCGGACCTCCAAAATTACATCCGATTGCGCTCCTAAACCTTAAATCATCACCCGAAGCTAACCGAATCATCAGAATTCAATTCCAAGCCCTCTAACTCACAAGTCAACATCCGGTTGACTTTTTCAATTTAAGTCTTCTTAAAAGAGACTAAGTGTCTCATTTCTTATCAAAATTACTCCAATTAAATTCTAACGCACCCAATACTGATAATGAAACATAAATCAATACAATAAGGGGGAACGGGACGGTAACTCACGTGACGACGGTTCGGGTCGTCACATCAACCTGCTTAAGATATCAAAACAAACAAACAAACAAAATTTTTCTGCCCCAGTTTTCACTAAGAAAATTTCGTGAGTTAGTTGTGACATATATGTAAGCAATCAAATTAGGATTGTGTAGGGACATCCTCGGTTTTTGTGGCCGGGATTTGGGAAGAAAAAGCTCCTCGGTTTTTTGGCCGGGAGATCCTCGGTTTTGGCCGGGATTTGGAAAGAAAAAGCTTCTCGGTTTTTTGGCCGGGAGATCCTCGATTTTTTGGCCGGGATTTGGAAAGAAAAAGCTCCTTAGTTTTTTGGCTGGGAGATCCTCGGTTTTTTGGCCGGGATTTGAAAAGAAAAAGCTCATCGATTTTTTGGCCGAGATTTGGAAAGAAAAAGCTCCTCAGTTTTTTGGCCGGGAGATCCTCGATTTTTGGCTGGGATTTGGAAAGAAAAAGCTCCTCAGTTTTTTGGCCGGGAGATCCTCCGTTTTTTGGTCGGGATTTGAAAAGAAAAAGCTCCTCGATTTTTTGGCTGGGAGATCCTCCATTTTTTGGCCGGGATTTGGAAGAAAAAGCTTCTCGCTTTTTCGCCGGGAGATCCTCGATTTTTAGCCGGGATTTGGAAAGAAAAAGCTCCTCGGTTTTTTGGCCGGGATTTGGAAAGAAAAAGCTCCTTGGTTTTTTGGCCGGGATTTGGATAGAAAAAGCTCCTATACTACTATGATTTGTTTTTCTTTTGGGATTTTTATTTTCATTTTCTTTTCTTCTTTTCCTTCTATTCTTATTCTTTTTATATTTTCCTTTTTATTTAGCAAAATGCACGAAATAGTGTTGGGAAACTTCCTTTTTGGTCGCTTTCCTACTGCAAAGTTGTTTCAGCGCTTGCGCATTTCATTTCTTTTTCGGTTGTACCTGCTTCTTGCATGGTTGCTTTGAGTGGAACCTATTTTCAACAAAGAACAATCTATTAGTTTGAAACGGTGGTTGGTTTTGTAGCCTTGATCATCCCAATTGCTTGATCCCGACCACTTTTCCGCTGAGAACTTTGCTGATTGTTGGCTTTGGGAGTGAATCTCTTTTCAAACCGACCGGGTTTAGACTTAGGACTTCATAATGACTCGCCCGTGTGGGCTCTGGCTTTTTCACTTTATTTTTCCGTTAGGACCTTTGCCTTTGCCATTTGGTTTACCTCATATGGTCAGTCGGGATTGGCCTGACACACTTGCTGAGGCTGGACATTTCTTTCGACTCTGACCACGCGGAGCCTTGTAAAGCCGGTCCTGCCACCTTTTATTTGTAATAGTTACGGAATCAGAGTTAAATCGAAAGGGATTCAAAGAAAAGTATGCAAAAGGCAAGCATATGAATTTAAATAGATGCGTCCATTTCGGGGGAAAAAGAAGTACTTTTCTGGGATGCATGCTGGCTTCAAATGAACATGACATGCTTCTTGGACTGGACGCCCGACCCACACAAACTTTCCATCTTCTTGTGTACCCATTGATCTATGTTTCACAACCAGGGAACCTTGCCAGGACTCTTTTAGTGGTGAGATGTCTTCTATTCGGCCGACAGCGCCCTTTGCGGGTTTTCGCCAATCGACATCTCTCATTTCTCTTCTCACCGTCGCCCGATAGTGCTCTTTACGAGTTTTCACTAAATGGACTCTCTCATTTTCATTTTCATTTTATCTACTCACCATCGCCTTATGATGCCCGAAGGTTTTCACTGATAAGACTCTCTCATTTTATTTCTCTCACTTTGAATTATATCAGGTTCCAACAATGATGTTTTTCACTTCCCTGCTTTTGCCAATTGATCGGAAGGACTTGGACAAGGTCTTTGGGTAAAAAGGATTTTGGGCGGAATTACAACTTTGGAACCATTTCGGCGGATTCATGGCCGAACCATTATATCATCTGCCCCAGTTTCAATTTTTGGGGGAATTGGGATTTTGTTTTGGTGTGACTGAACCTCAGGGAGAGGCTGCCTACGTATCCTTTCGGAATCAAGTCAGACGTAGTTCAGGAAAATCATTTTTTGTTTTTGTTTTTGTTTTGTTTTTGTTCTCTTTTTTTTCTTTTCTTTTTCTTCTTAGACTTTCGGATTCCAACGAGGGTAGCCAAAGAAGCGGAACTGGCTCAAAGGGTTTACGAAGGATTGATAGCGTTTGCGATAGCGGGAAGGAAAGCATTCGTCATCTCAATTACACAAAAGCCATCACCCGAGGAGACCTAGACATAGTACCTTTTCATTGCATCTGCATTGACTGCTGTTTCAGGATCATTCCCTTCGATGTCTCCCAGATACAGTGCTCCTCTTGGAAATATATTTCGTATTATGTACGGACCTTTCCAATTAGGAGCAAACTTTCCTTTTGCTTCCTGGTGATGAGGGAGAATGCATCTGAGCACGAGCTGTCCCACTTCAAACTTCCTGGGACGCACTTTCTTGTTATAAGCGCGGGACATTCTTTGTTGGTACAAATTCCCGTGGCAAACTGCGGCCATCCATTTTTCACCAATTAAGGACAACTGCTCTAGCCGGGTTTTGACCCACTCACTGTCCTCAATTTCTGCTTCAACAATTATACAAAGCGAAGGGATTTCTACTTCCGTGGGTATGACTACTTCAGTTCCGTAAACCAACAAGTACGGGGTCACTCCAATTGATGTGCACACTATAGTACGATACCCGAGTAATGCAAAAGGCAACTTTTCATGGCACTGCCTAGAGCTTTGAATCATCTTTCTCAAAATCTTCTTGATGTTCTTATTTGCTGCTTCAACGGCACCGTTGGCTTTTGGCTGATAAGGAGTAGAGTTTCTGTGGGTTATCTTGAATTGTTCACATACCTCTTCCATCAGACGACTGTTCAAGTTCGTAGCATTGTCGGTAATGATAGTTGCTGGAATGCCAAAGCGACAAATGAGATTGGAATGCACAAAGTCTACCACAACTTTCTTGGTGACCGACTTGAGAGTGATGGCCTCAACCCATTTTGTGAAATAATCGATTGCAACCAGTATGAATCTATGTCCATTTGAAGCTTTTGGCTTGATTGGCCCAATGACATCCATACCCCAGGCAACAAACGGCCAAGGTGCTGACATCGGATGGAGCTATGTTGGAGGTGCATGAATCAAATCACTGTGCACCTGACATTGATGGCATTTTCGAACAAAGCTGAAGCAATCCTTTTCCATAGTTATCCAATAATAACCCGCTCGTAGAATTTTCTTTTCCAACACATAACCATTCATATGAGGTCCACACACTCCCGAGTGCACTTCATGCATGATTCTTCCAGCTTCTTCGGCATCAACACATCTTAGCAAATTAAGGTCCGAGGTCCTTTTGTAAAAGACATCACCGCTTAAAAAGAAACCACTTGCGTGCCGTCTGATGGTTCTCTTCTGATCTCCAGTGGCTTGCTCGGGGTACTCTTGTGTTTTCAGAAATCTCTTGATATCATGATACCAAGGCTGAATGCTGGGTTCCACCTCGACCGCATTACAATACTCGTGCTTTTCTTTGATTTGAATTTCTAGGGGATCAATATGGGCATTGCCTGGGTAAGGCAGCATTGAAGCTAAAGTGGCGAGCGATCACCTAGATCATTGTGACACCGAGGGATGTATCTGAACTCTATTGGCTGGAAGCGTTTGGTGATATCTTCCACATGTCGCCGATGTGGAATGAGCTTAACATCTTGAGTCTCCCACTCTCCTTGTGCTTGCCGGATAATCAAATCAGAGTGCCCTATGATCAATAAATCTTAAACATCTTGGTTAATGGCCATATTCATGCCCATGATGCAGGCTTCATATTCAGCTGTATTGTTTGTGCAGAAGAATCAGAGCCTAGTTGTAGCTGGATAGTGTTGATCATTGGATGATATCAAGATTGCCCCAATGCCTACACCTCTTGCATTTACCGCTCTGTCAAAGAACATTTTTCAAGCATGAGTGTCTTCCAAGATCGCTTATACTGAATTTACCTCTTCATCTGGGAAGTATGTGCTCAATGGTTGGTATTCCTCGTCAACCGGGTTTTCTGCCAAATAATCTGCCAACGCTTGGGCTTTCATTACCGTTCAAGTGACATAGACTATGTCAAATTCAGTGAGCAAGATTTTCCATTTCACCAGTCTCCCAGTGGGCATCGATTTCTGGAATATGTATTTCAAAGGATCCAACCTGGTTATGAGGTAGGTAGTGTGGGCTTGAAGATAGTGTCTCAACTTCTGAGCGACCCACGTCAGAGCACAGCATGTTATCTCCAATAAAGTATATTTGGCCTCGTAGCTAGTGAATTTCTTACTCAGATAATAAATTGCCTGCTCTTTCTTGCCGGTTATATCATGTTGGCCCAGCACACAGCCAAAAGAATTTTCCAACACTGTCAGATACAAGAAGAGAGGTTGCCCGGGCTCCGGTGGGACCAACTGGAGGGTTTGACAGATATTCCTTGATTTTACCGAAAGCCTCTTGACATTCAGATTTCCATTTGATTGTTGTATCTTTCTTCAATAGTTTGAATATGGGCTCACATGTGGTAGTTAGTTGAGCGATGAACCGACTGATATAGTTTAACCTGCCCAATAAACTCATCACGTCTTTCTTAGTTCTCGGAGGAGGAAGATATCGAATGGACTTTATCTTCATTGGATCTAACTCAATACCTCTCCTATTGACTATGAAACCCAGGAGCTTGCCTGATGGGACTCCGAAAGCACATTTGGCCGGATTCAGCTTCAAATCATACTTGCGCAGCCGTTCAAAGAACTTTCTCAAATCTCAAATGCGATCACTCTGAGTTCGGGACTTGATGATTATGTCATCCACATACACCTCTATCTCTTGATGTATCATGTCATGAAAAATGGCAGTCATTGCTCTCATATAAGTTGTACCAACATTCTTTAATCCAAATGGCATGACCCGATAACAGTAGGTACCCCGGGGTGTAGTGAAAGCTGTCTTCTTGGCATCTTCTTCATCCATCAACACCTAGTGATATCCTGCGTAAAAATCCACGAAGGACTGTATTTCATGTTTGGCACAGTTATCAACAAGGATGTGGATGTTAGGCAAAGGGAAATTGTCTTTAGGACTCGGCCTATTCAAATCTTGATAGTCCACACACACCCGGGTCTTCCCATCTTTATTTGGAACAGGAACCACATTGGCTAACCATTTAGTATATCGGACCACTCGGATTACCCCTGCTTTCAGCTCTTTTGTGATTTTTCTTTGATCTTATTACTGATATCAGTTTTAAACTTTCTTTGCTTTTGTTGCACTGGAGGACAATCGGGGTAAATTGGCAATTTGTGCACCACTAGATCCACACTCAGTCCTGGCATGTCGTCATATGACCAAGCAAACACATCTTTAAACTCAAACAGGAGTTGGATTATTGTATCTCAAGTTTTCTCATCTGTGTGAATGCTTATTTTGGTTTCCCTTATTTCTTCGGCAGTTCCCAACTTAACCGGTTCAGTGTCATTCAGATTTGGCTTAGGTTTATTCTCAAATTGTTCCAATTCTCGGTTTATTTCCCTAAAAGCCTCTTCTTTGTCATATTCTAGTTCTTGATTCATTATTTCACAATTAGACAGCGTGTTTGAGTCTGGGCATGAAGTCTGCAAGCATGTCATATTATTTAAAGTCGCATTATTATAACTAAAAAGAAAAAGGAAAAAAGAAAAACAACAAAGATCAGAAAGAGTAAATAGAAAATGGACGATGAAATATTGATTTCATTAGTTGGAATTCGGAAAGATAACAGGGTTTACATTCATGAGTTCAAAAACAAGAAACTAAAATAAACATCCGAGTTACACCTTGAAACAACTCGAGATGCAGAAAAGGCGACAGGTTTAATCTACTGGGACTCCCGCCTGATCGGGAATGGCGTGGCCTTCCAATTTTGGAGTTTAGCATCTGGTCCCATGTAGAGCACCTCAGCGGTGCTAGTCCTTTCCCCTAGCTCGACCATGTGGGTTTCATAAAGCATTTTCTTCATAGCTCTGCATATATCTTCTATTTCCTCAGCCGTGAAGACCTCATCGTCTTCTTCTTCGCCATACTTAGGTTTGACGAAGGTCTCATACAGATGTGGCAATGGCTGCGGCAGAACCCGCCCTTCTTTCTTCCTTTCCTCAGCCCATGTTTCATCCTCTGGGGTAGGGTGGAATCCTATCCCAAAATACTTTTTCATTGTTGGTAGAGTTACCAGCTCGGCTATTCCTTTCAAAGCTTTTCCCAACCATTTTCCTGGCTTGAAACCGTGTCTAATCATTTCTTTGGCCACCATGATTGAAGGATTAGACAGGAACAACTGGGGGCATGGACTTCCCTCCTCGTATTGGTCAGCTACCACAACTTCAAAGGCTTGGTAGACAATGTGCTCACTTCCTTCCCTCGCCTCTAAGCATGGGATAGATGTGTCACGATAGATGGAGTGCTCATCTTCCCCGTATACCACAATCTCCTGATCTTCATACTCAAATTTTACCATCTGGTGGAGGGTAGAGGGCACAACTCCTGCAGCATGGATCCAAGGCCTTCCCAGAAGAAAATTGTATGACGTATCCATGTCCAACACTTGGAAAGTTACCTCGAAATCCACCGGGCCTATGGTCAATATTAAATCAATTTCACCAATGGTATCCCTATTTATGCCATCAAAAGCTCTCACACAAACATTGTTGGGAAGAATCCTCCCTGTCCCAATTTTCATTCTTTGCAACGTGGAGAGTGGGCAGATGTTAACCCCCGAGCCTCCATCCACCATGACCCGCTTAATTTAATAACCCTTACATTTGACAGTCAGGTGCAAGGCTTTATTGTGAGCGTCTCCTTCTGGGGGCAAATCATTTTTGCTGAAAGATAGTTGATTGACGGCGAAAAATCTTTCCGCCATTCTTTCAAGTTGATCAACTGATGTTTCAATTGGCACATATGCTTCGTTCAAGGTTTTCATAAAGATCTTCTGGTGTTCGGCGGATTTGGTCACCAATGACAATACTGAAAATTGCTCAGGACACCTTCTCAATTGCTCCACGTTTTCATAATCAGGCATTTTCATCTTCTGAAAGAAGGCCTCTACTTCTTCAGCGTTTACCGGCTTTCTTGTGGCGGTGTTGACTTCATGTACATTTGAATATTTTTCAACAGGGATTGTTCCTGGGAGTTCCCCCGAAATTTCCTTGCCTTTATATGTAACCACGGTTTATTGGTAGTTCTACGGCACTGCAGAGGGGTTGGTCATTGGCTTCTGTGGTGCGCGTCCAATAACCACTGGCTCGTTCGGCCGAGATGGCTTAATTGTCCCCCATACCACATAGGCCCCTTTTGGCACATACATCGGTTTCCCCTTCTTTATTTCAAACTTCCTTGGAGTGCTCATAACTAATGGCTTCTCTTGGTGACCTCGCAGAACGTACAGAAGCCCGTGTTTAAGAGGTATTGGCTCCGCTTTTGTCTCAGTTTTCCTTTCAGGCTCAATTTTGATAGCTTTATTCTTCTTCTCCCCTTTTTCCTACTTCGGGGTTTCCCTGGGCTTCCTTTCGGCATCGGCAATAGCAATTATGGCTTTCAGGGCCGGATCAAATTCCCGGTCTTCACATATAATACCAATTACCGACCCGTTGTTGTGAGCGGGCAAAGGGTTATTGGTAACATTCGGGGCCTCTCCATCCCTCAACACTATTTTCCCTTGTTAAATCAAATCTTCCACAGCTTTTTTCAATGTCCAGCAGTTGTCAGTACTGTGCCCTTCAACTCCTGAATGATAGGCACAATGGATACCCCGTTGATAGACTGAAGATTCTGGGTTTGGCCTGTTTTGGGGGATAGGCTATAATAGGTTCATTTGGACGAGCTTCGGGAACAAACTGGAGTAGGGTTCACCAATTGGTGTAAAATTTGGTCGTCTAGGTGTTTCCCGAGGGCAAAAATTATTTTGTGGTGGTCGAGGATTATATTGGTTTTGGTAAGGAGGTTGGTTTCTTTAGAATGGAGGCGGGTTTCGATTAGCTTGGGATTGCGGTCGGCCTAAAGGTTGAGCATTCATTACCGCATAAGGTGGAGGAGCATAAGTCATATCTGTGTGAGGGTAGTAGTGTCGAGGGGCTCTTTCAGAGAACATCGGTCTAGGAGCCCGGTATCTTCTTCCTCTCGATGCTACCGTCACTGTTTCTTCTTTCATTTTTCCCTTGGTCATTTCTCCAAACCCGCCTTGGATGTCTTGGGAGGTTGCTCTTATGGCCGACTGGCTCAAGATTCTGCCCGTTTTTAGCCCATTCTCTACCATCTCTCCGATTTTTATTGCCTCTGCGAAAGGCTTACCCATAGTGGACATCATATTTTGAAAATAGTCTGCTTCTTGGGCCTGCAGGAAAATAGTGACCATCTCCACCTCGTCCATTGGAGGCTTCACCCTTGACGCATGTTCGAGCCACTTAATTGCATATTCACGGAAATGTTCTGAGGGCTTTTTCTTTAGATTCGCCAAAGAATTCCTGTCTAGCGCAATATCTATATTGTACTGAAATTGTCGAATAAAGTCTCGGGCCAGATCATCCCATATATGCCAATGCGAGACATCCTGATCCATATACCACTCTGCGATACCAATCAAGCTTTCCCCGAAATATGCCATCAACAGTTCTTCTTTGCTACCGGTACCCCGTAACTGATTGCAGTACTTCTTCAGGTGAGCAATGGGGTCGCCGTTCCCATCATACTTTTCAAATTTTGGCGTTTTGAATCCTGATGGCAAGTGTACATGCGGGAACATACACAAGTCTGTATAGGAGATGCTCTTCTGCCTGCTCAAGCCTTACATATTTTTCAAGCTTTGCTCGAGGCTTCTCATTCTCTTTGCCATCTCGTCCTGCTCTGGGGCTTTGGGGGTTTTATCCTGCCCCGACGTAAGCTTATATGGTGGCTGAGAGTAAGAGTACTGAGGATAATGAGGAGGATCAACCTAAAAGACGGGATTCTGGAATGTGAATACCGAGGGGTCAAAAGCATGCTTTGATAGTGATGGTTGGGTTGTTGCGGAGGATAGTGGAGCTGTGAAGATATTGGGAGCAATTCCAGATGGGAACACCTGGGGGTGAGCCTCAGAGGGTGTTCCGAAGAAGTTAGCAGTCATGGTAGGTTGCCCTAGAGGAATATTTGGGCGGCTGATAGGGACAGTGGTAGCACCTCCAGATCTTGGGAATAACTCCGGGAATCCGGGGATAGTGCTTGGAGGTTCCTTTTCGTTGTTCCAAGCATCCCACATTTCCATCAATCGCAGACGCAGGATCCAATTTTCTTCAGCTGTAAGGGATTCAGAGGCCGGGATCCCAGGGATTGGGCTGTCTTCGGGTATAGGGATTGCAGGCAGGGTCATTTCAGATGACATCTCCATTTTTTCTTTGGATCTGGTGAAGTATCGATGCGAGGCCGGCTTACCACAAACCAACCACTGTTTCTAAAAAGCTCAGCTGGAATGACAGCAACAACGGTTGGTATGAAACAAATAACAAATAGGTAACCGCACATTGGAGTGTGATGAACCTATACAATTAAATGAATATCTACATGTTTTCTTCGGTTGCATGCGTCATCCCAGCTTTTAATCTTATTCCTTTTCTCTTTTCTTTCTCTTTTTTTTTTTGTTTTCTCTCATTTTCTTTTCCTTCTTTTCCATTTTTTGCTTTTTCTTTTCTTTGGCCATGGTTTTTTCTCGATGCCTTATTTTCTTCCTCTGTGTCTCTTTTTCTGGTTTTCCCCTTATTTATTTCCCTTGTTACGGTCGAATACTATGTAGATTGCCTACGTATCATGGCCCCGCATGAATCAGACCGGGAGTAGTTCTTGAAAATAAATGCAAAATAGAAGCAACAATGTTTTTTTTTGGAATTTTCGATTTTACTCGTAGCAAATACTTCGATTACAAGGACTCAAGACTGACACATTAAGACAACTAACAGATTCTAAATAACAAGAAGAGCTACAAACTCCACCATCAACTATGGTACTTCAAAATGAAAATGCAGACTGACTCGAAAAGAAAATACAAACTCAGACAACCGACAGACTCTAGTAAAAGGAAATACAGACTCAAATGACAATCATGAATACATTAAAGCTCCTGTTGCCCGCGGGACATCATTCGGTCTCGCCAAAGGGCCTATATGCAAGTTCCCTATGAAGCCTATCCAAGTCACTCATTATCTGTTTCACAAATATCATCATCGATGCAAAGAAGGTGGTGCGAGTCATGTTCTCGCACATTTGGAATTTCCTGCTAATGTAGTGAGCAATAGCCAAGATTCTCTCTCTGATTATGCCCTTTTCCTGAAGCAACTGCCCTATTTGTTAGGCCCTGGCCTCCAAAGTCTGCTGATTTTGTTACTGGAGTTGTTGCAAGTCCATTTCTAGTTGTGCCAATGCTGTGTAGCAATGCTCTCTTTCAACCTTGAATTCCTTTGCTTGTTTGATCATTTTATTCTCTGTGGCAATGACCTTTGCCCTTAATCATGTGATCTCATTATCGTATTCTTCTTTTAACTGTTTAACCATGTAAGCTCACTCTTCCGCATTTCTAGCCAATTGTTTTCGAACCCCGGCTAATTCTCTTTCCGCTTTGTTGAGGTCAAAACTGTAGTCATTCACTTTTTGCCTTTGGTTTTCTATAAGCTTTGCATTTTTGGCACTTCTAACAGGATTTTCAACCGCTATTTTCATCTTTTGGATTTGGGCTCGTAGGCTTCATTCTCTTTGGCCAATTTCGTTTTCTCACCCTCGTCAGCCGCGGCTTGCACGTTGTTTTCAAACGTAAGGTCTTTGACCTGCTTTTCCAATTCTCCTATTTTGGCTCTGTATTCTTTTTCTTTGGCTAACCAGGCCCACTGTTCTTGCGATGACTCGGCAAACTCCTGGATATGAGGTCTTTTAGCTAGCCTCTCATGCTCATATTCTCTCCTATACCAAGTAAGGTATCCTGGCAACATTTCACCTTTGGCCCGATCCTGCACGCAAGTATCCGCTTTTAAGTATTGACATTCGTTCCAGATCTGGCGGACTCTTCCTTCAGGAAACTGTCCGTCAGGGCTAATCTCAACTACCTGAGCACTAAGATTGTCGTCTTTTGGCATTATTTGGCACCTCCCGAGTTGCCTTAAAACCCGATATGGGGCATAAGGCTGAATGCTTCTAAGACCCATCAAGAGGAAATGCGACCTTGCTGCTAGAATATATATGATTTTGTCAATGGGCAACCATCCAAATGTCCACTTTATTTGACTAGCAGTGAGGAATCGAAAGTATGTTGTCCAGCCCGTGAATCCTTCAGGAAAATTGACCTCTTTAATCCTCATATAAAACTCTTCTATGCATGTTTTCTCTGGAGATCCATAGCTCAAGAACTGAGGACGATGGCACAAGTGCTCGGTCATCCACATTTGCAGCAGTAGATTGCACCCCTCGAAGAAGTCTCCCCCGGCTTTGCAGGATGTAAGAGCGCGGAAGATTTCGGCTAATATCATAGGCGCAAGAGTGCTTTTGGCTTGAGTCATTAGAGTGCTGACGTCCCCCGGCTATTCTTATGTCAATGTTTCCGTGTTTCCATGGAAATACCACAAGCCCTAGAAAAACCACCATGAAAGCGAAACGTCTATGCTCCTCCCATTTTTGTCGGTTTCCTTTACTACATATCTTGCTTTCGGGGTTATTGAACCCTCCTATGTGGCCATATCTGTGGTATATGAAGTGTGGGGTACAAAATCCATTTTCCAAATCTGTGTTGTGAACCATCCTGATTATCTTCAGAGAGTCTAAGAATCTGTGTATAGCTACGGTTCTCGGGGCAACCAAGTACTTGTGCCTTAAAGGAACCTCGGCACTTCCGATGTGCCCAGCTATTTCCTCTAGGGTCGGAGTGAGCTCAAAGTCCGAGAAATGGAACACATTGTGTGCCGGGTCCCAACATGTGACCAAAGCTCTGATGATGTCTCCCCGAGGCGCAATCTCCAATAAATCGGTAAGCCCTTTCAAATATTTGTTGACCTCGCTCTGTCCTTCTTTGCCCAGATCATTCCACCATAGACGCAACTCCAAAGGGATGTTATTCATGATTGAGAAAGGTTCATTTTGAATCGTGCTCATCCTGCACATTTATTAAGGTGATTTAATCACTTATTTTGACCTAAAAAAATGACACTATTTGTTCAGATTTCTAATTTAAAACAAACGGCCGGTTTTGCGGATACGGCCTTTTCAGCACTTCCGAAAGGGAGATTTGAAGGTTGTGCTCGCAAACCGTTTAAAAATGACTCGGGGTGGTTGTTCTTGTAAAAATAGCCTTCAGGTGCCCTTTTGGGGGCATTCGGTTTATTTTTAAACAAGAATTGCATCACCCGACTTATTGGATAAAAATTAAAGTTTTGGCTTTTTGGCTATTTTTGCAAAAGGAGTGGTTGGACCCGACGAGGGTTGCCTACGTATCTCACACCCGGTGAGAATCAAACCGGCGTAATTCGGGCAGCTTTGCCAAAATCAAAACTATTTTGACCAACAATTATCTTTTTGTTTTTTAAATATTTTTTTTATTATTATTATTTTTGTATATTATTTTCCAAAAATCTGACAGTATTTCGGTACTATTTAGGTATTGGGTCTCTTTCAAACAAATAATTTCCCTCACTTAGTCCTAACACTGCTATTTTTTACAATTTTTCACTCGTTCCATACAAGCCGGTCAACATGAACAACCGAGCAAATAAATGCGCAAGCAACACGTAAGATGCATCAAGATGGTCAATTCATTTTAGGTCACCTGTCCTAGACGGACCCAACCCCTGTGTTGAGTCCCCTAAGTCAAATGCACATGATGCAAACAAACGTCCTATTAGGGATCCGGCATGCGGTCGAGTTATTCTAGGTTCAAAACCTGGGTATATGTTCAAGACTGTGTACCCGAGTGGACAACTCGAGTCAAGGAGGGGGCTATGTATCGGGGACCCGCGAGATCGTCCGGTTTAGTAACTTGTCCGGCCTCTTCCTTATTTCAAGGTATGACACTAACAGAATAAGGAGTCTCAACCAATAAGCACATCTCCGGAGGTGAGAAGAGAAGGGTTTCAGCACAGTTTTATATATACAATTCAGATAACATCAAAGCGGTAAAGCACTTAGCACATTTAGCATGAAACATGTAGGAAAATAAGACAAAGCCAAATATAACAATTGTACTAAGCTCGAATTCTTGAACCCTGAATCGAAATTCTGGGTTCGTGTCCCCAGCAGAGTCGCCAGAGCTGTCACACCTCTTTTTTTTTACACACCTACCCCGAAGGATAATGTATAAGGGAGTTTTTCCAATTTAAGTGACATTATTTTAAATTAAATTATTTATTTGTTTTAGAGTCGCCACTTGGGAAAGGATTAGCTTTTGGTTTCCCAAGTCACCGGTTTAACTTAAATCCCAAATCGAGGAAAACTTTGACTTCCCGAATGGAGTCTGCGAACTAGAAATTCTAAGTAAGGAATTCTGTTGACCCGAGGGAAGGTGTTAGGCACCCCCGGATCTCGTGGTTCTAGCACGGTCGCTTAAATTATCATAAATGGCTAAAATTTAATTTTTATACACGCTCCAACCTTAGTACAATTTTATAATTATTTACTCTTTTTAATTATTTTTTACGAAAGTGAACTTCGTTTAAAAAAATATGTTTTCGGATCACGTCACATGAAATGTACCCGGATTCTCGGCATATTCTTATTCAACGTTTTTGGATTTGGATTTGGGTCGCATGAAATGCACACCCATATTTAGGAAGGTAAAATTATTAAAAGCGTGCCTAAAATGACTAACGTCTTTTTAACTTTGCGAAGGGCCGTGAAATTCGCTAATGGCACGCTCCGAATGCTAAGTATTTTTTTATTAAGCAATTAATGAGGGCTCCGTAATTTATGTGTTTTGTTTGGCGAGGTTCGTCTCATTTTTATTTAAAGGGCACCCTAAAGCAACTATAATTTTTCTATTTATTTTATTTCTAAACGGGACTAATTAATTTACATTTATAAATTCGAGCCTCAAATTCAAGTCCGAATTCAAACAAAAGGGAGAACCCTTTTAATTTGAACCTGCCACCTAATTTGAAACCCAAATTTATATTTGTGAATTAATTCCCCATATATTTAAAGAATTTTTGACTTATAGCAATTTTTTGGGCCTACAAATTGGCCCTATACAGGCAGACGGAAGTACAGCTTTTGAAATTGCCCAGTTTTGGGCCTCTTGTGGTAACGTTGGGCCCAGATTAGTGTTATTTTTGTTTATTACATCCTTGGCCTGAATGGGCTGCCCAGGCCTTTATCTTAAAATGACTTAAAGGACAATTAGGCCTCAGCGTGAGCTCATTCACACGAAATCAAATTATAATTGAAAGATACCAATTCAAACAATAATAGGTCAATCTTTTCACTACTGGACTGAATTCTGATTTTAACGCAAAACAAGTATTACCGGAAATTGCTGATTTTAGTTCTTTGATACTAATTGGCCCTGAATTAATAGTCTACTGAACAATTTATCATTGAATCTACTGAATTTTTGAACACATGGAACTTAAACAATCATTCTCAAATAAATCGAATCTATTATCACTAGCTAACTTCTGAAATTCAAAACAGTCTATAATAAGCTGAAGCTATCCAAAACAATTCCAATCTCAGAAACAAAACGAAATCTAATTGAACATGATACTAAACCAACCTACAATACCACTGAATAAATGCTTCAAATCAATAGTCTCAACAGTCCCAATCACACAATTTAAACTTATGTACCTAGCATCAAATTTTAAACCTACACTAACAAGTAAATCTATCATCATAGTCCAAACAGACACAGTCTTCAAGAGCAAATGATGAAGCAGTTTTATTGCATGTGTACTCCGAATCAGCACCAATACAACGGGATATGAGTTAATACCTGGAATTATGGCAAAAATGAAAGGAGAAGGAGAATCAGTAGCAAATAGCAAAGCAGCAAACGTAAACCAGCAGCAACACAGCAGCAGAATCGATTGAAACCCAAAATAATACCAATATAACCCAAGGATGAACAATAGATGAATAATCAACCAGCGGAATGACCCAAAACAGACTTGACCGACCAGTTTCACTTCAAAATCGCACCAAATAGCTCAAGCACATCTTAAAAAAAACATGACTCAAATTGAAATCCAGGAATTTCTGAAACTTCAGTACTTAAAAGTCAAGCTAGGAGACGAGAGTTAGTGATTAGAACTCAAATAACCTAAAATGCAATGCAACAGGATCTTTTTTTTTCTATTGTATATTTGTTTGTTTTTGGATTTTCGGAGAGTTTTTAAGACTTAAACTGAAAGTTTCTACTGTTATATCATTCCAGATCTGAACCTCTTTAGTTTGAGATTCAAATTTGAAATTTAGACTTGAAGAAGGGGACTTTGAGAGAAATTAGGAGCTGGACTGTTTTTGAGAAATTTTCAAGGATCTCCAACTTGTTAATCAAGGCACTAGGGCTGCTTTTATAGGCAAAGAAAGGGGGCAGAATGTTCTGGAAGGTTTTACTCATTTTCCTGCCTTTTTATATTCAGAGATTGTGCCTTAATCCCTGATTTTATGGCTTGTTACCCAAGTTACTGCATTAAAATGCATAAACTTACACTAAGGTCCCCTTCTAGAAAGCCCTAGGGTGTTCTTTTAGCTATGAAAAACCTATACTACCCTTGTTTGATTTCTAAAATTACTGATCCTTAAAAAACTGGGCCATTTTCAATGCCCAAAATACCCCGAAGACCCCTTGAAATTACTAACACTAGTTAAACTTTATAAGCTATAACCAATCCTAAACTAGCTTAAACTAAATAAGAGATTTCTGACTAACAAACACTAAATTAAACTAATTGAAAAGCCATGCTGAATTACCAAATTAAAACTAATCAATATCAAACAAAGTCAGTTAAACTAACCCAGCAGAAGATTGAATTAATGCTTAAAACTAAACTAGAACAAATTCATGAACGAGATCAGTATTGAATCAAAACAGAATAAATCCTAAGCTAATAATCAAACTAATAACCAAAAATTAAACGAACCAGACTCAGACGGTCAATCAGAATGTGAAACCAAAACAGAATTGACAAAAATTAAAAACAACAATTAAATTAGAATCTTACAATAAAAATTAAAAGAAAAATAGGAAAAAGTCACTGAACTCACCAGACCGCCCTTGACTTGATGAATTTCTTTGGAATTTTTGGGTTACAACTGTCCTTAATCATGTGTTTTCATGATAAAACATATGATTAAGGGTTATTATAACCCAAAATCGAAGAACCTCCAATTTTAGCATTTTAGGGTTTTTGGTCAAATTTTGATTTAATATTCGAAGCCTTCTGTTGATATTCGAAGGGAAATAGTTGCATATTTGGGCTGAGGGAGTTAAGGAGATTCAGGGGTGTAAGTTTGATCGAATTTGGATGAGTTTGCGTTTTGGCCGGACTTTTAGATTCAATATTTGAGAAAATAGGCTAGGAATTGAAGGAAATGGTTTGGGAGTTGGAAAGAGGAGGCGGAGAAGAATCAATGGTGAAGTTTTGGGTCGTTTGGAGCATCGCTGCCGGCGACGATTTCGGCCGGCGGAAACGGTGGAGGAGCGGCGGATAAGGCTGTATTTTTGGCGGTCTCGGGCCTAAATGGGCCAAACGGGCCGGGCCTGGCGGTCCCGGGCCTGGCGGTCCCGGGCTCGGGCGGTCCCGGGCTTCGTGGGCCTGCTGGGTGGAACCGGCCCGTGACGGGCCTAAGCCCAGATGGTCCTGGGCTAAACGGGCCGGTCTCGTGGGCTTAGCGGGCTTAGCGGGCCT
>MU782496.1:16765-58380 GCA_026770625.1 Nicotiana glauca | reverse complement strand
CATTCATTTTTGAACTCCACTTCTAATTAACATTTAATCTATTTTTTAACTTTCAAATCAACAGAATACTTAAAAAAAACTGAAACTGATCAAAACTAAATTAAGCAAAAATAGATGAAGTGCATGGATTGTGATATCGTTCCTGTTGCACATACTCATTTAGCCTGAACTGAGCATTCTAAATGTTAACTAACATAGGAATTTAAACACGTTATACTGAGGCAATCATTATGTTCGAATTACCCAGACCTGCTTGACCTCAAATCATTCTACAGCCTATTTGACAATAGCTACAATTAGTTTTGACTTATAAAGTATAAAGCTATAAATGTCTAAGTATACAAATCAGAACAGCTTCATATAAAATAAAAAAAAAATAAGGAAGTTCTTCAATATTCCTTCTCGAAAAGCAGTCATACACATGTATTCAATCTTACAGCACTTGAGGCTTGAAAATGTACATGTAATTTTAGGCAAAACAAGGAAAAAGGGACAGTCAGCAGCGTCACAGCAGTTCATCAATGGAAATCAGATGCTTGAGGTAGTGTTATAAGCCCAGAAGCGACATCAACTGACACGGGACCAGTTTCAACCAATGAACCAACCAAAAACAGCTCAAATACACCCAAAATGACTCGAATTTGAACCCATGAGGACCAGGGACTCGGATTAGTTGCTATGCTTGAAATCAATCTAGGAGAACTTCAATATAACAGTATTTTGGAGTTTTCTATTGCTTTTACTCTTTCTTTTTTTTTGGTTTTTTGAAGAAAGACTGAATCTGAGATGAAGTTTTTGAACTCTAGGAGTTCAGAGTTTTAGTATTTGAATTTGAAATTCAAATTTTAGATGTTGGAACTTGCAGAAAATGTTTTGGGGGGGAATTTTAGATGCTGGAACTTTTGGGAATTTTTCAGATGCTCAAAAACTTGTTAAAGAAGGCAAGGAGACTGCCTTTTATAGGAAGAAATGAGGGGGAAGCTTCCAGATTTCACTCACCCCTTTTCCCCCTCTTTTATTTTCAGTTTTTATTCACTAGTCCCTAAAATTTTGGCTTGTTTCCTAAGTTACTGCACTAAAACTACTGAAATTCTAATTAAACCCTCCTTTAGAAGGTTCTAGGAGATTCCAGCATTGTTTTCTATTTTAGGAATACCTACACTACCCTTGTTCTTACCCCCAAATTACATAGCCTAGTTAGATTAGAACTCTACCCCTTTTACCCTAGTCAGCCTTTGACTATAGTTAAACTAACCAATCTAATTCAGCTATATCCAAACAAACTAAATTAATTAAAAACTAACTAATAGCAACAAATAAGGAATTACTAATTAAATCAAACACTAAAAAAAATTAAACAATGCCTAAACATGATTGACTAAAGCAAATAAGACTATACTAAATTGAGATAAAACACAGATTCAACACAAAAACTAATATCAAAAATCACTAAAACATGATCAAAACAAAATTAAACTAATAATAAAAACAGTACAAAAGCAGAATGAACAACGACAAAAAATTAAACTAAAAGAAACTAATATGAACCAATTAATTGAACAAACACATAATCGAATGAGAAATAATCCACACAACTGTGATATATGAAAAATCAAAAGACCTAAATCTAAAAATCCAACTCAAACTAGAAGTGAAAGACAAACAATTTGCATCGGAAGAACACAAATAAACAGACACATAAAAAAGAAAGAAAAAAATTGAGAAGCTTACTGATTTTCGGCCCTAAGTGCATTAACTTGAATCTGGCCCCCAAAAAATAATATTATATATTTATTCCATGTCAAAATAAGCACATAATATCATTTTTAGGACTATTGGACACTGATAATCATGAGTTGCGATTCAGACTTTGCTTGAACCTTAGATCCAAAATTTTTGAAGTTTTAGATGGATTTGGGAACAATAGCTTGGGGATTCGGGTAGAGGAGAGTGAGGGGAGTATGGGGTGTGAGTTTAGTAGGGTTTGGGTGGCGGCGGCGCCGTGCACGGTGGTGGCGGCGCCTAGGATTTGGTATATTCGAGGAATTCCAGTGACTTTCGAGGAAAGCCAATGGTGGCATAGGCATGAGGAGGACAAGGCGGAGCTTTGATGTAAATTTAGTGGCCATCAGAGAACCACCGCCGCCGTAGGGTGATTTTCGGCAGCGGTCCAGGGCGGAGGGTGGCGGAGACGGGGAGGGACAGTAGATACGAGGAAGATGACTTTTGTCTCTAAATTTCTGAAGGATTTTTGACACTTTTATTTAAAATTCGTGATTGAACCAGGGCCGTTGGATTAGAGTGGATGGATGGCTTAGATTTAATTTGGACACTCACTAATTCAAACGACGTAGTATCCTTCTTATACTACGTCAGTTTTATTAGTCTCAGGGGCATGGTCATGTGGACAAGGTATGGGCGCATTTGGACTAGGCAATTTGAACGGGTTTGGGGGTTTGGGCTCGATTTTATGGCCCAAAGAAGGGTGGCCTGATCCCCTTTTCTTCATTTCAATTTCTTTTTATTTGTTTTCTTCTTTTTTCTTTTTATTTATTTAAATTTTGAATTTTATTAAGTGCAAAATTAAAAGTAGCCAAAACCTGATTTAATTCTAAAATGAGACTAATTAATTCTAAAAAATTAAACAAATCCTAGTTTAAAAAGGAAACTTAAGAAAAAATCAAAAATTGGAAGTAAAACAATATAAAGGATTATTTTTAATTATTTTCTCCTATTTTCAATGATGTTAATTAATCTAAGAGTCTAGAATTGGGTCCTAAATGCAAGTATGCTATTTTATAATTTTTCTTTTCATTTTCATGACAACTAAAAATGCATACAAAATGCAAACAAAACACAAAATCATGCAGTTAATTCCTAAAAATTCAAATACTTAAAAGAAAAATTCTAATTTTAATGAATTCTATAGGAGTAATTTAAGCGTGGCAAAAATCACGTGCTCACAATAATCACAAAACATTTTACTCAAAAAAGGTCATCCAAATATACATTTCCTTTTTACGGTAATAAATCATTTAAAATATAAAATTCCAACGCTCCATTGGAAGATGCAAGAGTAAACTTTTTGCAATACTCACCAGTCAACGCCACTCTGGTTCTAGTTTAATTGAGTTATAGCTGATAAATAACTCCTAATAGTGTCTCTAGTTATAGATTGTCTCAATTCTACAACAAAGTTTAGTGAATGAATTAAAAGTCTAGTTCCTGCGTGTGGTCTTTTTTAACCAAAGTGCTTTATAGTTCAGAATGTTTGAATATTTTTCACATAGTTTACCGTTTTGAGAGTTGAATCATGTAAACACGGGGCATACTGCACTTCTTGGCAAAAGAAGAGAAAAAGCATCCACCTCCGTCTCCGAATACTAATCGAAACTACAGTCACCAATAACATACCAAATATATTCCCACGGGTGGAGTCTGAAGAGAGCAGTGTGTACACAGACCTGACCCTAGTACGAAACTACAATCAACCTTGACATAATAAGATATTCAAAAGTACTGTAAAGGGATTAAATGAGCCCAAATCCAGTTATAGCATCAAATCGAACACAGCTCCCATCAATTCGAAAATTAATCTTCACATTTGTATCAACAATCTCATGTGTAAGTAGATAAATCAAACACCACCTACAACAATTACCAGCGAGAATTTTCCCACTGTGTAAAGAAAAGATAACAACTAGCTGCCCCTGCAGAAAAATTTATCTCAATACCATCAAGAATATCTGACATAGGTCATATAGAATGGATGCGCAATTCAAGAATGATTTGTGTTACTAAATCCCAAGCCCGCATATTGGATTTCTTTTAATTAGACCTATATCCACCTGGAAAAAAAAAAAAACAGGAAGGTCAAACATTGACGGCGCTGAGAAATCATACCACAACTAAATGTAGTAGAGCCAATTATACCTTAGGACCAAAAAGATCTCTGATATTGTCAATCCCGTAGAGAATCATGGTGGGCCTGGTGACCAAGACGAGCAAAATAAGCTTCCGCGAAACATGAACATAATTCTATTACATGGAATGTGCAATATAAACAGTGAAATTTAAGCATAAATAGAAAAAGATCTTTACACCACCCATCAGGTTTTTCAAATAATAGATACATCCTTGTCAACAGATCAACCCACGTGCAAGCAGAAAACTTTCATCTAAACCAACAAAGAGACCATCTACCCTACCACATGACTACTCAGCCACAAACAGCTATTCAGGCGACTACAAACTACCAACCCATATTCTCTCCCCCTGCCCATTCTTCTCTTTCTAAGACATTATCAAGAGCTGCAAACAACTGCAGCAACTATACCAAATCCAGACAACTTTCAATCTCTGCCAACTAGCACGAATTGCGCCTAGAAAAGTTTAGAAACTATTGCAAGCATTGCATGAAAGCACCTTAGTCATAGAAGCTTTCAATATTTGCAGCAGAAAACAATTTGAGTACTATTAAAACCAAACTGACCTTTTCTATTGGGAGCTACTTTCATTATGCCAAAAATCTCTCCTATTTGCTATTAGACACGTATATGATCCAGCGTTTCGAGCCTAGAACATTTCTATTTGATTTGAATTATCACATGTTTGCACAAATAAGATGAATTATAGGTACAAAATTAAACTTTTAACACTTTCTTGCCAGTTGCCACAGTCAATGCTATCAAATACTAGTATGGATCAAGAAAACAATACAGAAGTGTGGTTATCAGTTCTTCTGATGGGTTAATAACTAATAAGTTCAAACATGAAAACAACTTTCAACTCCATCAATATCACCAGCAACAGAAGTACAGAAAGTTAATTTTAATTTATAAATAAGAACATGATACCACTAACAGTTTGTATACCTCTCAAGGGAAAGGCCCCAGGCAATAACCCGAACATCTTCTGGCAGCCCCATAGGAAGCAGCATTTCAGGCCTAAACATACCAGAATTCCCAACTTCCACCCATTTCTTTAAGCCTTCATGGTAGCTGACAAAAAAAAGGATATGAAATTATTGCTGAGTTGAAAAATTGTTCATTCGCGTCAAATATACTACTACAACCTGAAAATTTCCATGCTGGGCTCAGTATAAGGATTATAAGCAGGTTTGAACCAAAGCTTGGACATTCCTGTAATTAGAAAGAAAAAGAAAGAAGTTAACGACTAATTAGCCCTCTAAAAATTACAAGAATTGGACATGATATCACCGCATGCTTTATCTTTTGTATGAAACCCAAGACTTGATGCAGACATTTCTGTACCAAAAATTGAACATAAGCAAGAATACAGCATAGTGTTGGTTGGTCACCTAGACGAGCAAAGAAGTCATGAAGAACACCAATCAGGTCACCAAGAGTAAGTCCACGATCACATATTAAGCCTGGAACGAGAAACCATAACAATAAGTTCATGCAATTGTTAACAGGAATGGAATGCAGATAAAGAACAAGACAGACATAAACAATTACCAAACACGTCATAGTTTAGTATTATGTTTGAACATGAAAAGTGTGTAATGCCAGTATCAAACTCAACTTATAAGAGATCAAAATGCTTTCAGGTTGATAGCATGCCTAGAAAGTTAGCAGACTCCAGTTAAGAAATAGGGAAAGGAGTGATGGATGCCAAATGCAATGGCCTTCTGCTTTTTGTATGACCCCTAAGACGAAATTATAGAGGTATTCTGCACTGTACATTCACTCAGTAACCCATACAACATCCAACATGTAATCTTAAAAATAATACAGAAGTGAACTTGCTAATTAAAAAATAAAAAAAAAAACGCATCTATAATACAAAACAAATAGTATCAAAAGTCTTTGAATTATTGGAAAAAATATATAACACGGGATCTGGAAAATATGGATGCAACACAAAATTGTATAACAATTTGATAACCTTCTATCTGGTGAAATTCAGCAAGATGTGTCCGATCAACTGCTTCATTTCTGAAAACACGATCAATGGAATAGTATTTCTTGGGGGCAAAAGGCTTCTGCAATAAGATGTCGTACACATAATAAGAAATTCACTGTGTAATATATACATGAAATTATGATTCTGAATATGGTGAGAGATTTAGACCTGAGCTAATGCACGCAACATTCTTGACGAAACTGCAGTAGTGTGTGTCCGCAAAAGATTCTTGTTTGCTTCCTCTCTTTTCCAATCATACCCATATCTAAGCAAGAAGCATGATTATATACTCGTTAAAGGGATGTGAAAACCTTGATAAGCGTGGGTGAGATTGAATTAAGTATTGGCAGTATTATACCATACCCCCTAGACTGGTAACCACCAGATTCATGAACTTGTTTTACCCGCTCAACATACTCTTCTGGCAGCATCTTTGTAGTGGAAGGGACTACAAAAATCAAACAAATAGTTCGTTAGAAGAAACTCAGATGAAGCGGATAAATTGTAAAGTCAAACTAACCTTTCAAAAAGAATGTATCATGGGAATCACGGGCAGGGTGCTGTTGTGGCTGGAAGAGTGCATCGAAGTTCCAAAAACTGCAAATATGACCAGCCACATTGACATATACATCTTTGACAAGGATTAAGACAAAAGCTAATCCTCGCAATTTTTACTAAAGGAAGAACATGACAGTGCACAAATCACCACAAACTATACATCAAAGAATAATTACACGTAAATGGTATACGATAGCAAGTGAACTTTATGGTTTACCATCATTTGAGCTTGAAAGCTCTTTTCTTTAAAAAGAAATTTGAGCTTGAAAGATCATGAAAGTTCAATAGCTACAGTTTACCATCTATGTTCAATAATTTTGATTGTTCATCAGAAGCTCATGAACATTCAAAATGAAAAAATAGAATTTAGCAAATTGCTTTACAGCTGAAATATATACGGTACTTTGAGACTGTTATATACTAGGAACTATAGCAAGTAAAATGACAATAGCCAAAACCTATATCTCCAATGGAGGATAAAGTAGGATTTGATTCAAGATATTTACACATCAAACTCTTAACTAAGAGCCATGCGATGAAAATGTTGGTTGGCTTCATTTACTTGGACAAAAGAAAAAAGACAAAGAGATGTGCCATTTTCCTAGGTAAGCCATAATATAACCTGA
The DNA here is from genome assembly GCA_026770625.1 of Nicotiana glauca. Lineage (NCBI taxonomy): Eukaryota > Viridiplantae > Streptophyta > Magnoliopsida > Solanales > Solanaceae > Nicotiana > Nicotiana glauca. The sequence goes on along the minus strand of MU782496.1, from coordinate 51,268 downwards.
AAGCTTTTTCCTTCAGGAATTCTAACTGTTCCATCAATTATGACTGGCTCTCTTGTATTTATGACCAAGGAAAAAGCGAACGAAAGACGTAATAGCTTACCTGCTTTCGACAAAATTATTTGTTGGCATCTCCTCAAACCTGCATTCAATGAAATATTACAGTTACAGTCCACTACAGAGAGTTTCCAAATATACAATTCAATATATACATGGACACATTCATCTACACACATGCATGCATATACAGCCTCCATATATAGACACGGGAAAAATGTCAATTAGACCTACCCCATATTAAGAAAAATCATTTGTATCTGCCGCCTAACCTGCAACAAGATGGTATGACTTCGTTAACACATGAGAGAAGGCAATTTTGGCTTCGGTTAACAGAATAAACTAATTTAAAGCGACAAGAATAACCAATAATGAGAAATGGAACAGAATCATGCCTTGAGCAATGGATGAAGATGTCCACCTTCAACTGGCTGACCTTTAGCACTGAAGTTGTACTCTTTAAATTCCAATTCCTTCCAGTCACCCCTTCAAAGGAACAAGCAAACAAATATTGATCAGAAAATAAACTCAATGCTTCATCCATCGTGGAATTAGCGGAGTCCTACTTGGATGAATTACTGATATAATTCGTATGTTGACACAAACATTAACTACTCAGAAACCATCTGAAAAATGCTACATATTGCAACAGTTCCCATTTATCCAGCCTATATTTATTTTTATTTTTATTTTATGACAATGGTGTTTGGACCAGCTTACGCACATCTCGACTATTCCATAGGATGCCTACTATCTCCCACCAACACAGGTACCACGTAACTCTAACCAAGGCTTAGACAGATGGGAAGATATCACCTAATATTTTCTTATGCCTCCACGGGGATTACTCAGCCCATGAATTTCTTTGCAGAGTTTTTTCCCAGATCGTACAAAATGCCAAAACTCCTTCAGCCGAACATAAAATAATAAAACCACGATGATAAACACACCCACATGCATACACTCTACCTCCATCCCATTCTAATTGGTTAGGTTCAATTCCAGATGGTTAATTTAAGGAAAAATCTCTCTACTATTGGATTAATTTATTGACTCAACAACAATAATTTACAGCATCATTTTGTGATTCACAACTAAAATTAGAATTGAACTAAATTTTATTTTCTCAAGTGGACTCTTACACTCCTTAAGTCAACTATAACATGTTACATTAGCTCACCTTACTTTATAAAAAGAATGTTACATGGCATATTAGATTGGGGTTAATATAGGATGTGGAACAATTAGCTTATGCCTAACCTACATACAAAACAAAAATGGCTATAGCTCCGGCCGGGTAATGGCTTATATTATAAGGCAAATACTCCGGCTAGTGCTAGAATTGTGCTCAGCTTTAGACCCATCACCCAGCCTGTTGAGTGGCCTATCTGGTTATAGCAGTACTCATGGTATGTAGTCCAATGTAAATTCAGCAAGTAATATAAGGAGATCCATAATTTGAACTAGAAAAAGGAAGTGTTTGAACTTGTCAAAATGCTAAACTGAAAATATGCTCAAACTGCCTAGCAATTGATACAAATTCCCTATTTAGGCATATTCAAAAGCTTTTGGTATTGCAAACTGTCAAATGGCTGAAGAGACCTAGCTAATCTTTTTATGAGGTAAATCCTCTTATATTGAAGCCTGTACTGAAATAAACAAGAAATGGAAATATTTTTCAGTCCAAGTTCCAAGCCAGACATTTTTTAGCTCGAGCAGCAACAAAAAGTCATCCATCATCAAGTAAAACAGCTCCATCAATTAATTTATTGAGCATTTACTAAAAGTAAATCCCAAATATTATATATTCTTCCCGGAGAAAATAATTCAGAAAGTTACCTCTGTAGGTTTTCGCGAGTGAGATCAGTTGCGGCTCTTTTCCTTTTAGGAGCATAGTTAGGACCTTTTCTTACTGAGTTTCCTTTCCAAACCCTAAATGAGCAGCAATAAGAAATATACTTAAGAACCAGCATTTGACCATGTATTAGGGAAATTATAAGATTACATCTAGTAAACATCAAGTGCTAGAGAAAGGATATTGAAGAGTAGATAATTACTGCTGAGTTATTAGTTTTCGCCTCTTTAGAGCATCAATATCCTCCTGATTGACAGCCTGCAGTGCATTGCTTGTTAAATACAAATCGATAAGTGCATTGCCATTAAAGACAGTTTGATTTAACTACAACAAAGTCAAGTAGTGACAAAACCATAACTGGTTTTCTGTGTGGGAGGAGAGCCAATAGTAAATATGAAGGGCAAGTAAAAGGTGAATGGCTGGGGAATAAGACAATCACGGACAACAAATTTATATACCTCACCGTTTTGTATCCTCAAGAGTGAATCTTTAACTGTATCATCAGCATGTTGGACCTGCAGAAAGTCACAAATAGGCTAAACAGTGGATCCCTGTAAGTTTTAAAAGAAGCACAAGTAGATGTCAACTTCATTTGCTGCCTCTACACTATAGTTCACAGAGACCTTATCCAGCAGATAAGGAAAAAAACAGTAACACAAAAGAAGCTCCGTGCTATAAATTGAGCTAGATGGAAAACAATAAAGAGGAATAAAACATAGAAGGAGAAACAGAAAATTCTGGAACCACCACGATGGAAGTTGGGGGAAAGCTACAAGTTAACAGTGCTGAATGTCGACTAGCAATGGCACTTTATCGCTAAAGATCTGGTACTAAGCAAGTAATAAGGGCTTTTTCAGGCCTTCATAATCATTGTGAGGCGTGAGGGGCAAGATTCCTGATTATTTGTCTAGCCAAAGCGAGAGCCATAGAGGAGCAAGGAATAGATAAACTGTTATTAATCAATTTGGCAAGATAACAGGATGAAACTAATCCACTTATCTCCGCTCCTTTTTTTCCGGGGGAGGGGGGGAGGGGGGGCGTAGTCCAGTTAAAGAGATCTCATAGTGGAAGGATCAGCAGTCATCCATACATTTTGATCTCGAAAATAATGGAGCTACATGGGTCCTAATCTTCAGGAAGATTATATAGATATATTTTTGCACCTAAGTCCAGTTAAAGAGATCTCATGGAAGGATCAGCAGTCATCCATACATTTTGCTCTCGAAAATAATGGAGCTACTTGGGTCCTAATCTTCAGGAAGAACATATAGATATATTTTTGCACCTACGAGCTCAAGGAGAACGGATAGGAGAAGAACTCTAGTAGATTATGAAGGTGTTAAGGTGTTACAAAATTTAAGCAAAGGTGAGATTGCAAATAGAATTAAAAGTTACACGAGAGCAGTACTATTAATACCTATCAGAATGAAGAATGCGGATGAGTTTGGTGATTGAGAGAGCAGAGATAAGCTACTCTAAATGAGAGACGAGCAAGCAAAAAAGAAGCAAGTCTAACAAAGGAATAACTAGAAGTTACCAAAAAGAAGAAAATGTTGTTTGAGGCAAGGGTTGGAGCAAAGGTACAGTTTTTTATCCAATTAAAAAATGCAGTCATAATGAAGAATGAGATATTAGAAATACAGAGGATGAGCAATACACTCTTATGTGTTTGCCTACTGTACCTTCCTTGAAACTTGAGTCTTCGCCATCTCCACCCACTTGTTCTTTATAGCTTGCTGGCAGCCAATTTTATAAACTGCAGGATCCAACTTTTTCTGCATCCAGATTAGCATTTTGTCAAGAGAGAGTTCCACTAAACAAGGAAACACATACCAAAAAACCTGCTAGTTTAATTAAGTCCTTTTAAATTATTAAGACGTCCTTTGTTCATTTTAAATCTTTACTTTAAGACATTGTAATTTTGTTCTGTTTGATGTAAAATCAGTCTGAAATGGCGCATGAACATCACTTAATTAAATCACTAAATTCCTTCTTTGATAAACGGAAAATGAACAAGTGACTAAAAACAAGAATAATCTGTACCTGCAACTCCTCCCGCGCAATTCCTGCCGGTGGTACTGCTGAGAAAAGCTGAAATTCCGGAGAACCTACGGCAGCATAGGTTTTCCCCTCTTCAGTAAGCACCCATCTCTCTCTCCTAATATCCTGCATAGTTGAACAAAATCAAACATTGCTTCACGTTCATGAAAGGTGTTTCAGCGTTTCCAGATGTTTTATACATAAAAAGGACTATCAGAAAATAGCCTTATTCACTCTATATAGAGTGTAGGATAAACCAGGGACGGAGCTATAGCGGCTGAAGGGTGGTCACTTCAGCTGAACACCCTTACCTGAAAATTTTATATTGTGTATATATCTTGAACGCCCTTTGACACCTTAGCGAAATTTCTGACTTCGACATCGGAATAAACTACAATATAAAATTCCTCAACTTGCCCGTAGTCCAGGGCAAGTTAGCTACCTAATAACTTTAAAACAACATGCTTCTTCTTTTTCCTATTCAAATTTGTAGATGCCAATGAAAATTTGAATACTTGAATGTATTAAGGTCAAATAGGACAGAAATTCAACTAATTTGGCATTGAGGCATAGTTATTGTTACAATAATTTCACACTAAGAAAAGCAAGATCAGTCTGGTGTACAATAAATTGATTCCTAGGTACACTAATTGCCCTGGACATGCCTCGTGTTTGAGAATGATGCTACACCTAAAGCAAAAATTGTCATGTGGCTGGAATTACAAGGAAAATTGCTGGCAACTGATAGACTTGCAAGATGGGGAATGTCTGGGGATTTGAATTGCTGCCTATGTCAATAAAAGCTGAGACAAGAAATCATTTGATAGCTGAATGTGAGTACTCCAGAAAGGTATGGGGCAGGATGCAGCAGTGCTTGCAAAGACAAAGCTACACAGCATGTGATTGGGAACAACACATTGATTGAGTCATCAAGTGCTCTATAGGCAGATCTCAACAAGCTGAATTTTTTTCGATGATTTATGCTGAATGTGTCTATGCAATATGGATGGAGAGGAACCAAAGGATTTTTTAAAAGAAGGGCCGAATCTGGGAAGCCATAGCAAGGGAGATTGCCTATATTTGTAATGTAGAGCAGCCCTGAGAGTCCAGAATATTTCTGATACTGGTTAGACAGCTGACTGTGTAATTAGTAGAGCTATGATTTTGTAAAGCTTTGCAAAGGTAATTAAGACAAAGTTATTTACCAAAATAAATAATTGCACAATAAACCAACAAAGATTAATTATTAAGCAAAAACCTAAATCGGGAAATTGCTTCTTTTTATTAATTTGCACTTCCGAAGATGATTCATTGCTGCAGGATCAAACTTGAATACTAGTAGTGGTATTTTAATACTCTATAAACAAGAATTGTCAAGAAAATTTGAAAAAAAAAAAAACGCAAAATAAAAAAGAGAAGAAGTAGGCAAGCACCTGAGCATCAACAAATCTAAAACCATTGAGGCTGCGGATAACATTGACAATCTCCTCGTGGAGGAACCCATGTTGTTCCGCAAATTTAAAAGAATCTGAAATCTCCTCGTTCTTTTCAAGAAATCCGAGTATAGCGTCTTCCGCCATCTTCTCCCTAGGTTTTTGCTGTGGGTTCTGCTGTCTGAGGATGGGTTTTGGAGAAGATGAAAATGGGGTAAAACACCAAACTAGTCCTTACTGTATACACATGCGAGCACATATGGTCTTTAATGTTTACAAAAGTTGGACACTTTGGTCCAAAATCCTAAAATTGGTTAGACACATATACGTTATTACTACGTAAATAGGGTAAGGGGTCGTTTGGTACCAGGATAAGCATAGGCGTATCCACAATTTTAAAAGCATGAGTGCACGATGAGTGTTAGAGACCTAAGTTTTCAAGAGAGTGTCTCATTGATGTGTGTTGACATCTTTTCTACTTAATTTCCTTGCGCTTCCGGGTCGTTAATGCTCTAATAATATATTATTATTTATTTTATGATTATTAATACCATTATTATAATTATATTACTTGTAGGATTAATATCATTGTTAACAATATTATTACTAATTATTATTATTACTAGTAGCGGTAATTACTATTAATACCATAATTATTATTATTGACATTGTCATTAGTATTAAAAATATTATATTTTATTTATATAAACTAACTACATATTTTGAATAAACTATATATCTATCATATTATTATATTATGTCCAAATTAGCAAGACAAATGAAGCTCAAAGAAATTAATAAGAAGAAAGAAAATGTCATCAAATTAGGCCCAAAGGATAACTCATTTTTAGGGTGATGTGCACAGATAGCCACTAACGGCTCAAGTCTTTATTTTAAAGCCAGCGTTTCAAATGTCTTTAGTCTTTAGCCACTGGTTTAATAAACTGTAACTGGTCGAACGAAAATACCCTTCTACTCATGTCCTAAACTTCAAGACTTCAGGACTACATGTCCTTAACTTTTGAACTTGAAACTCTAAGTTCAGGACTTCAGGACTACATGTCCTTAACTTTTGAACTTGGAACTCAAACTTCAAGACCAAGTGTCCTTAACTTTTGAACTTGTAAGTCAAAGTTAAGGACCTATTGTCCTTAACTTTTGAATTTGTAATTGTAAGTTAAGTACTGCTTGTCCTTAACTTTTGAACGTGTAAATGTAAGTTAAGGACTGTCTGTCCTTAACTTTTGAAGTTTAAACTCAAAGTTAAGGACTGTCTGTCCTTAAGTTTTGAACTTGAAACAATAACTTAAGGACTGCATGTCCTTAATTTTTTAACTTGAAACTATAAGTTAAGGACTGTCTGTCCTTAACTTTTGAACCTGAAACTCAAAGTTAAGGATAGAAAGTCCTTAACTTACAGTTACAGAAAACCAACCACCAAATTATAACATCAAAATCCCCCTTACACTTTTAACTGCATTAATTACAGAAGTAGTTTAAACATTTATTTCGCATGTTTAACACGTAAGTATATACAGGGTACACGTAAGCATATTATTTTATATGTAATGTAACTGAATTTGAAAGCAGTTGAACATGTCAAACCGGGTTTAATATTCGGGTTAATAAGGATTTCAGAACATGGCAAGAGACTTGGATTGCGGGTTTGCTGTGGGAATGAGAGAGTAGGGGCGATGTGCACAGTAAAGCAACGCGAAAGAGAGGAAAAAAGGGTAAAATTGTCTTTTTTCTATTAGTAGTGGTTATTTTTGCTGAACATTATAATTAGTGGATAAAAATTAAAGACACCCTTAATTAGTGGCTACTACACGCCATTTTTACTCATTTTTATAGATGAGCCCAAAGTCTGCCAAAATGATTAGCCCATGTAGTAAAATTCCATTAAAGACTAATGAGCCCAAATATAACCTATCAGATTTTTCTTTTAAACCCAATTGAAGCCCAATCCGCCTATCCCATCTAAAAGAATCCTCCAGAAGCTCTTATCTCGGCCGTAGGTTTAAAATTAAAATGATCCAATGATCCTCCTTTCTTAAGACTTAGATCTACTAGTATGCAGATACTTTTTGAAATATCATGCAGTCGGACCCACCCCTTTCCTCTCTTTGCAAAAGTCTTCGTTCTCTGTTTCATATCAAATGAAAAGCCAAAAATTTTGGTATCCAATTTGACCAAATCAGTAAGAAGACGATTTTGTTGATCTTCTTTCTAACACATTTTGGACGGATCTGGAACGAGTATTTTGAATTTCAAACGGATCTTTCAATTTCCACTTCCAAAATCCTATTTTTTTTCTATAAATACTCCTCAACTCTCCAGCCGAAAGATCATCTTTTGAATTCCGAAAAATAGTTAGAACACGGCAAAATCGAGTCGACAAGTAATTCTTTTCTTTTCTGTAATCCCTGTCCCTATTTAGTTCGCTAAAACAGAGTTCGATCTTGTTACGTGGAGGGAGTAGATCTGAAATCTCAAAGTTTTAATTCACTGCCTCCAAAAAGGTTAGCTCTAAACCGAATTTCTATTACTTCGTTCATTTAAAAACTGCTTTGTTTGAAATGGTTAATTTTTTAGTAAGGATTTAGAGATACATGTCTACCCTTTGTGATATTAAGATTTGCCTAAAGTCGTTCACCATGTTTTCTAAATGTAATTTCACAACTTTAGTGATTTCGAGCTTATAAAAATTCTTTTTCTTCTGTATCTCTTTTATACCTTTTCTAGAAATTTTATTGTCTTATTGATGCTTTATTCTCACATAGGAGTAGATTATAAATGTATTGATGGTTAATATGTTGTATGCCGAATTTATGATCTAGTAAAGTGTTTCTCACATATTTGCTGAATTCTTGTTAAACTAAATGAGTAATTCTAAGGTCATTTGCCTAAGTATTTTTAAAATTCCAGGTTTGAACTTTAGGTTTCTTATTTTTGTCAAGTCATATATCATAAATTAGAGATTAAGTTAAAGGAAATTGGGTTAAGTCTTCTCTCTGGTTCCCTTTAATTACAATATAAATTTGTACGCTCTCATAAATTAATGATGTTAATTTGTGCTTAGATATCATTATGTTAGAAATTATTTTATTCAGGTCTAATCACTGTTTTGCTTACCTATATATTTGAATAAAAATGTCTTATGATACTTATTAATGCGTCTCTTTTCTGTTTTCGCTTGCTTATAGAAAATTCTTACTTTAAGCTTATTTCAAACTTTAGATGCCATAGGCTTACTATTTTACTGGTTTGAATATCGTGATTCCTCTAAAATATGTGTTGGGGAATACAGTAATTTTATCATTAAAATAAAAGGTGATATAACTTTTTTAAAAGCAAATTAATAGTCGTGATAGCATATGCTTATGATGTCTTAAGCATGAATGATAAAAGTAAAATTTATTGGCCCATGTTTGTTGAATAACATTATAGTTTTTTGTGTCCTCTCTTATAGAACTTTAAATATCAAGTTAATTTCTGTTAATAGCCTTAATAAAGTATCTACAGTACTACTTTAAAAATAGAATTTCTTGGATGTATTCTATTGTCCCGAGTTTCTTGAAACATTTCAGGTTTAAGAGATGTTATATTATCAAGAATTAAGTTTTCTTTTCTAATTCTTTTTTTTTTTCCTTTCTTTGCATATAAACTTGGAGCAAAAAATGGAGTCTCACCCGAGACTCAGCACTACCCGAGCATGGAGTCATCATATCTCATATAGTCTTCTTTGGAATGCACCAAATAGCAAGAAAACAAGCGGAGTGTTTAGGGGGGTGCCTATGGCGTTCTTCTTCTTTTAATTCTTCTGCCATTTATTTTATCTAACTTTTGTGATTGTTAATTTGCTTGCGTATTTGAGTATTATCTCAATTTTGGAATTTAATCATCTGGATTCTTTGTCTATTATTTGCATTATTTCACATGGCATGACAGTTAGAATAAGAGGTTTTAAAATCAGTTATAAATTTTCACTCATTTCCCACTAGCTTATCTATTTTTCTAAGTAAGCCACTATACTTGTATTCTTCCAAACAAAGTCAATTAGTTAAGATGACACTTGTGAAAGCTTGTAGTCAATTTGTTTACAGTATTATTAAGTTGAAACTTTCTTTATAAATGGTATACTAGCTAAGTATTTTCAAGAACAAACCTACCATACGTTTTTTAGCAACTTGAACAAATTCCTATAATTTGAAATTCTTTCAGCTCCTCTCTTTTGAGAACTCTCCTTTGACTTTAAATAAAAGATTATGAGCGGATAACCTATTTCATTCGGGCACAGGAACTTGAATATTATGAGCGGATGGTCATAATGGGCGGAAAAACATTTGCAGAGGTAATCAAAGCCGGAGAAGTGATCGAAAATGGGGATCAAGACTGGAAGAATAACAAGTGTAGCAACATTAAATGCCACTAGCAAGGATATCCAAACTGGTGCCCTTGGGAGTGGAAAGAAAAAGGAGAAAGAATTTGTGGCTGTAATGGGTTTGGGAGGTACTTTGTTTCACCAACGGCAATCTTCGCAGTATCAATCAAACGCCCCTCATTCACAACATTTCCAATATTCCTCACACTCACCTTGCCAAACTTCATCCTCTTACTAGCCTCAACCACCACAAAACTCATATCATGTTTATAACACACAACCAACATACCAAGCTCCACCATCACAACAACTTCATCATCCCAACAATACACCCGGACTCCGTCCAAATAGGCCTGCTCGCAACTTCACACCATTAGGGGAGCCATTAAGTGTTGTCTTTGAAAGGTTGCAAGCTTCAGGTTTATTGTATCCCGTGGAAGGCAGAATTCCAAACCTATTACCTAGAAGTTTTTATCCTGCCAGGACCTGTGCATATCATTCTGGGGTAAAAGGACATTCAACTGATCTTTATTATGCATTGAAACACAAGGTTGAAGACCTCATTGAAGCAAAACAAATCAGAATTAAACAACCGGAACCAAATGTGAACAACAATCCACTCCCGAATCATAATAAAGCCTCGATGAATATGATTGGAGTAGATGAAGAAGATGATGATCTGGCTAGATTCATAGTGCCTGTTAGGAGCATGGAAGATTATACATTTGTGGTTGTTACTTTTCCTACTGTAATGATAAGAGGTTTTACATCTGTTGAGATATTAGGAGTTGCATCTACACCTGTGGAGGTACTTCAAGTGCCAATTCAGTTACCAGTTGTTGATACTAGAGTCATACTATGGAATTATCAATAGGCTGTGATGTAATTCCATGGAAAAGAAACAACCACTGATAGGCCAAAGATTTCGGGAATGACGAGGTCTGGAAGATGTTACACTCCGGAAAAACTAACCGGGTTGAGACAAGGTAATGAGTGCAATGTTCCACCCAAGAAGGCTGTGACAGAAGCAGAAGCACAAGAGTTTTTTAGAAAAATCAAGGCGAGTGAATACTCAATTGTGGATCAACTGAAGAAAACCAATGCCCATATTTCAATCATGTCTTTGCTTTTGACTTCGAACGTACACAAAGATGCATTTTTGAAGATTATGAGTGAAGCGAATGTGCCAACTGAAACAACTGGTGAGACAATGGTTGGACGCAAGCTTGATTGTCACCTAATCAGCTTTGATGATGAAGAATTGCCATCGGAGGAATGTAGTCATAACAAGGCTCTCTAGATAACTGTTAAATGTCGTGATATGTTCATATCTAGAGTGTTGATTGATGGAGGTTCCAGTGTTAATATTTGTCTGCTAGGAACTCTAAAAAAGATAGGGTTTGATTTCAGCAAACTCAAGACAAGCGATATGAGAGTTCGGGCATTTGACAGGGCCGCGAGAAGTACAGTTGGAGAAGTATAATTGGACATGCTAATTGGGCCAGTCGAGTTCATTATGGGGTTTCAAGTACTAGATATTTCCACAACATACAACCTTCTGTTAGGAAGACCATGGATTCATCTGGCTGGAGTTGTGCCATGTACTTTACATCAGACCGTCAAGTTTAAGTGGATCAACAACAAATAGTTATACATGGAGAAAGTGACACATCTATTTATCGGGAGCAATCTATCCAATTCATTGAGGCAACAGGAGAGTTCGATGGAGCTACATACCATGCATGGGAAATTGTGGATCCTACCTGTGTAGATGAAGGAAGCCAAATCCAGAAGCCGAAGATGTCTTGCACTGCGATCATGGTGGCAAAGAAGATGCTAAAAAATGGGTATCAACCAGGATTGGGTTGGGAAAAACATTGAATGGACGAGTTGAGCCTATAGTCCTACTCGGACAACAGTTTTCTTTTGGTTTGGGATACGAGCCTACTCAAGATAAAGTGAAGGAATCACGACAAAAGAAAGGAAAAGAGATCCACCTACCAAAACCAATCCCAACCATTGACCAAACTTTCCTGAAGCCTACTTTTGTCCAGACTCCGGATGTACCTGTTTAGATTTCATGTAATGATATTATAGAGTGTGTCAAGAAGTTGTTCGTGGGAGATGAAGATGATCGTGATATGGTATTTGAAGACATTGCTAAAACACCAACCATACGTATTGTCGAATCGGGACATGTTTTGAAGAATTGGACTTGCATCTCAGCCCCGGTTCGCCGGGAGTTTTAGTAGTTTAAGTCATGAATTTCTTTTGTAATTGGCCGGAGGCATAAATTAGAACCTATTTTTTTCATGTCGCCTCTATGTTTTGTTACGACCATCTAAGTAAGGATTCCATTTTCTTGTAACGAACTACGTTCGGGCCTGATTCCCTTTGGACACGTAGGCAATCCGATATGGGTTCGGCCCCTTTATTTAAAAAAAATCTCTTGTCTTTTTATGTAATGAACTACGTCTGGCCTGATTCCTATTGGATACGTAAGCAACCTAATCTGGGTTCGGCCCCTTTATTATAATTTTTTTTAAAGCCCCTGTTTCGTTGGAACTACGTTTGGCCTGATTTCTGTCTCGACACCTCTTGACAAGAATACGTAGGCAGCCCAAGATGGGTTCGACCCCTTTTAATTTAAAACTCCTTATGCCCTTGGTTTGTCGAACTATGTTTTGGCATGATCCTCGTTTTGACTAGATGCAAGTGTTCAATCTTTTCATTATTCAAGTCCAAGTATCCTAGTACCATGAACTGGGGCAGTTTCTTTGGTAACCTATCCAAAAATACTTCTCAATTTTTCAAATTTTATAATATTTTTTTGTTCAAAACCAAGTTTTCTAGCACTAAAACTGGGGCAGATTTTTTTTAAAACCAGTCCAAAAATATTTTCTTAATTTTCCAAAATCTATACATGTTCCATTTAAAATTCAAGTGCTATGGGATTAGAAACTGGGGCAGATTGTTTTTTAATCAAATTTGTTCCTTAATATTTCTTTAAAATTTCTCACCTTCCAACTACTTAGAATAAAATACCTTTAGAAATAGAAATGTAAGCAGATTTTCCTTCAAGTCAGTCATATAGCCTTCAAAGCTTTCATTATTTTTCTATACCAAAAGTTAATGGAAATTGGGGCAATTCTTTAGAATTATTACATAGTTGGCCTTAAAGATTTTGAGATTTTAAGTAGTGTCCGGTATGTACAAGTCAAGTCTATCTAGGAGTATGATAAGTTTAAACTTAGCTTGTCAAAATCTTTTATATCATTAGAGTCGTTAAGTAGAGGCTTTTTGCCTAAGTAATCTAAATTGCGCTACTATGAGATTCAAAAGAAATTTTTGTCACTTACTACTGAAGCTCCTTGGTAAAGCATACATGTATGGTGGAAGTGTCGAAGCGTATGGATATTGATCAAGACAAGAACCCGCTTAAGGATTAAGTTCCCCAAATGAGCACAAGTCAACCGATTTTATTTAAACTCACAATTTTTCTTTGATGAGACAGGTTCAATATCGATTTGCACAAATATGCAGATTCAACTCAAACTCAACTCCTCTTCATGAACATAGATCTAGATATCAGACGTGATTGTGATGTGAATATTGCTGTATATGTGAACGTAGACGTGGATCGTGAATTTATGTTGCTTTAAACTCTTTTAGTATAGATGCTATTCAACTTTTTCTCAAATTCTAATTGTGGATTTGGACGTGAATTTTTCCTCCCAACCAAGGGTTACGAGCGTAAATTCTCCTAAATCCAAATTATTTATATATTTTATTGCCAATATTTTTCTATCTTCTGGAATTTTGTGGACATGAAAATAGACATGGACGTGGATCGTGGATTAAACACCTATCAATATGGATATTATTCAATACATTTCAAATTTTAATCGTGAACGTGGATGTGAATTTATCTTCTCAACCAAAGATTTTAAGCATTTCACTTCTTTCAATTTGGACGTGGACGTGGATGTGGATATGATCGTGGATTTATCTTGCTTTCAAATTCATTCGATGTGGATGTTATTCAATATTTTTATTAAATATTAAACGTGGACGTGGATGTAAATTTATCTTTTCAAGCATAGGTTACGGGAGTAAGTTCTTTCAACCCGATATATTTACATATATCTCTTTGTCGCTAATATTTATCTTTAGCTTGTGGCATTTCGTATGGAGACAAAATTAAAGCTCAATCAAATCGTGGATCATAATCTAAGCAGTGAACTGGGGCAATTGCTGAAGGTGGAGTTAAACTCGTCAGCAAGAGGTCAAGGATCTACTCCCAATTACATTCCCGTATTCTCGTCCATCTTTGAGTAGCAAATCGTGTCAACCCAGTGTCACCATAAATCTTATTCGCTCGACCTCTGTATGCCCAAATTCTCTTAAAGCTCGAGATATATAGACACCTCAAAATCCGGGTTCAACGACGACTTTCCAAAATATTCCCATCAAATCCAACTTTACTCATTTATATCCACACCAATTCAGTTGGGACAAATTTGGTTGCTATGTCAATTTCTTTGCCCGAAAATTATTTTATCATTCCCGGTCAAAAAGGGGTAGCTGTTGACATCCAATTTTGTCCCATCTTTTTTCTACTTCATTTCCTTGCGCTTCCTGGTCGTTAATGCTCTAATAATATATTATTATTTATTCCATGGTTCTTGTTACCATTATTGTAATTATATTACTTGTAGGGTTAATATCACTGTTATTATTAATTATTATTATTATTATTATTACTAATAGCGGTAATTATTATTAATACCATAATTATTATTATTGACATTGTCATTAGTATTAAAAATATCATATTTTATTTATATAAGCTAATTACATATTTTGAATAATCTATATATCTATCATATTATTATATTATGTCCAAATTAGCAAGACAAAGGAAGTTTAAATAAATTAATAAGAAGAAAGAAAATGCCATCAAATTATGCCCAAAGGATAACTCATTTTTATAGATGGGCCCAAAGTCTGCCAAAATGATTAGCCCACATCGTAAAATTCCTTTTAAAGACTAATGAGCCCAAATATAACCTATTAGATTTTTCTTTTAAACTCAACTGAAGCCCAATCCGCCTAGCCCATCTAAAAGAATCCTCCAGAAGCTCTTATCTCGGCCGTATGATTAAAATTAAAATGATCCAATGATCCTCCTTTCTTAAGACTTAGATCTACTAGTATGCAGATTTGTAAGGATACTTTTTGAAATATCATGCAGTCGGACCCACCACTTTCCTCTCTTTGCAAATGTCTTCGTTCTCTCTTTCATATCAAATGAAAAGCCAAAAATTTTGGTATCCAATTTGACCAAATTAGTAAGAGGACGATTTTGTTGATCTTCTTTCTGACACATTTTGGACGGATCTGGAACGAGTCTTTTGAATTTCAAACGAATCTTTCAATTTCCACTTCCAAAATCCTATTTTTTTCCTATAAATACTCCTCAACTCTCCAGCCGAAAGATCATCTTTTAAATCCCGGAAAATAGTTAGAACACGGCAAAATCGAGTCGACAAGTAATTCTTTTCTTTTCTGTAATCTTTGTCCCTATTTAGTTCTCTAAAACAGAGTTCGATCTTGTTACGTGGAGGGAGTAGATCTGAAATCTCAAAGTTTTAGTTCACTGCCTTCAAAAAGGTTAGCTCTAAACCGAATTTCTATTACTTCGTTCATTTAAAAATTGCTTTGTTTGAAATGGTTAATTTTTTAGTCAGGATTTAGAGATACATGTCTACCCTTTGTGATATTAAGATTTGCCTAAATTCGTTCACCATGTTTTCTAAATGTAATTTGACAACTGTAGTGATTTCGAGCTTATAAAAATCCTTTTTCTTCCGTATCTCTTTTATACATTTTTTAGAAATTTTATTGTCTTGTTGATGCTTTATTCTCACATAGGAGTAGATTATAAATGTATTGATGGTTAATATGTTGTATACCAAATTTATGATCTAGTAAAGTGTTTCTCACATATTTGCCGAATTCTTGTTAAACTAAATGAGTAATTCTAATGTCATTTGCATAAGTATTTTTAAACCAGGTTTGGACTTTAGGTTTCTTATTTTTGTCAAGTTATATATCATACATTAAAGATTAAGTTAAAGTAAATTGGGTTAAGTCTTCTCTATGGTTCCCTTTAGTTGCAATATAAATTTGTAAGCTTTTATAAATTAATGATGTTAATTAGTGCTTAGATATCATTATGTTAGGAATTATTTTATTCAGGTCTAATCACTGTTTTGCTTACCTATATATTTGAATAAAAAATGTCTTCTGATACTTATTAATGTGTCTCTTTTCTGTTTTCGTGTGCTAATAGAAAATTCTTACTTTAAGCTTATTTCAAACTTTAGATGCCATAGGCTTACTATTTTACTGGTTTAAATATTATGATTCCTCTAAAATATGTGTTGGGGAATGCAGTCATTTTATCATTAAAATAAAAGGTGATATAACTTTTTAAAAAGCAAATCAATAGTCATGACAGCATATGCTTATGATGTCTTAAGCATGAATGATAAAAGTAAAATTTGTTGGCCCATGTTTGTTGAATAACAGTATAGTTTTTTTTGTCCTCTCTTATAGAACTTTAAATATCAAGTTAATTTGTGTTAATAGCCTTAATAAAGTATCTACAGTACTACTTTAAAAATAGAATTTCCTGGATGTATTCTACTGTTCCGAGTTTATTGGAACATTTCAGGTTTAAGAGATGTTATATTATCAAGAATTAAGTTTTCTTTTTTAATTCTTTTTTTTCCCTTTCTTTGCATATACAGTTGGAGCAAAAAATGGAGTCTCACCCGTGACTCAGCACTACCCGAGCATGGAGTCATCATATCCTATATCGTCTTCTTTAGAATGCACCAAATACCAAGAAAACAAGCGAAGTGCTTGGGGGGCCCCTATGACGTTCTTCTTCTTTTAATTCTTCTGCCATTTATTTTATCTAACTTTTGTGATCGTTAATTTGCTTGCGTATTTGGGTATTATCTCAATTTTGGGATTTAATCATCTGGATTCTTTGTCTATTACTTGCATTATTTCACATAGCATGACCGTTAGAATAAGAGGTTTTAAAATCAGTTATAAATTTTTACCCATTTCCCACTAGCTTATCTATTTTTCTAAGTAAGCCACTATACTTGTTGTAAGGCCCCAGAAAATTTCTCTAAGTAATTAAGGATTTTGTGGTGTTCGTAGGCTTATTATAATATTTTTATGAGCTATTAACATGGTGTACATCCCTTGGATTTGGTAAATATGTGTATAAGTCTTATGGTAAGTAATTTGGGGTCCAAGGACAGGTCCAAGTCTAAGGAAAATTGGAAAGGTTCAAAATAGGCTAAGATTTCAAATGAGTTCGCACAAGCCCCCACTTTGAACGAGCCTATCTAAATATTTATGAGGTTTTATATAATGAATAACCTATCAAATTAAAGGTCTTTGAGTCTAGTTTCTAACGCTTTAAACTGTTCATCATTTGGATATTCCTACACAAAGTTATGATTAAATTACCGAAGGCTGAAAAAAAATGCAATCTTGTGTCAAATCTGCAATTGCAGAATCACAATGCGGTCCGCATTTTTGATCTGTGATCGTAAATATGGCCGCAGACTAGGCCAGTACAGCCCAGTTTTGGGCAGTGATTCTGCGATTTACTCTGCGGCTCGCATGTTGTATCTGCGGTCCATTCTGCGATCGCAGACCCTATTACGGAGGGTTAATTTTTTTATTTTTATAACCCGGCCCCATTTTAATATATAGCCTTTGGGGCTTCATTTGGGGTCATTTTCTACTGATTTTTGAGAGAGGTAAGAGCATTTCTAGAGAGAGAAGGAGGAACCAAGCATGTAAATCATCCAATCTTGCATCAATCTTCAAGAATCAAAGAACCCAATCACAAGTTCTTCATCTAAGAGGTAAGATTCTATACCCTAGGTTTTAATTTCGAGTTTAGAGTATAAGATGGGATATTGAGGTATGATTCTTGGGAGAAATACTATTATGTATTCATGCAAGTACAACTTAGGTTTATGGGAAGATTGTTTAACATAAATAAGTAAAGATTTGGTTGGGGAATGAAGGAAAACCTTGAAAAAGAGATATGAGATTTAGATGCTCAACTAGTATTTGATAAAATGCTCAAATGAGCTGAAACCATGAATGCTTTTCTAATTTGTATTCAATTTTATTATGTCTTAAACTAGATTGGAATCGCTAGAATTTCCGGAACGTTGTAGTAACTTAAGAAAAGCTTAGACGAGGTATGTATGGCTAAAACTCCCTCTTCTTAGAAATTAAGCTCCCATGGTGCCCCTGCGTATGTTGTAAGTACGGAATTTAATTTATGTAGTATTCATTATTTCAAAGGATTTGGGTAGAATGAGACCTAACAGGCTTGCTCGGTCGGGTTTACTCGGTTGAGCGCCGGTCGCGCTCCTCGGATTTTGGGGTGTGACACTTGTATTCTTCCAAACAAAGTCAATTTGTTAATATGACACTTGCGAAAGCTTGTAGTCAAATTTTTTACAATATTATTAAGTTGAAACTTTCTTTATAAATGGTATACTAGCTAAGTATTTCCAAGAATAAACCTACCATATGTTTTTTTAGCAACTTGAACAAATTCCTATAATTTAAAATTCTTTCAGCTCCTCTCTTTTGAGAACTCTCCTTTGACTTTAAATAAAAGATTTTCCTAAACCGTAAAAGCTAACTCCAAAAGAACTTAGTCAATATTATTGTTAAACACTGTCTTATTTTATATATACTTGGCATGCGCTTTAACTTTGACGTTTAGGCATATAATTATTTAAATTAGTTAAATAACCTAAGTTTGGCCGGTTAACCATAATTAACGGATCATATATGGTGCTTTAACAACCTTCCCTATAGGATTAATTAGAATCCTTGCCTAAAATTTTAAGGTTAAGCACACCATAAAAAATAGTTAATTTTAAGCACTATTTAGTTAATATTGGTGTCCTAATTCACCGTTAAGGTAATTAGATGGCAACTCTTCAACTTTAATCAAAATGTGAAATTGCCTATATGTCGTACCTTACTTTAACTAGTTTATAGTAGAGCATAAGACGCTATTTATAGTAGAGCATAAGAAGTTAGCCCTATTTATTAATTAAAATATGATTTAAAAGAGGAAAGAGTATGAAATCAAACCCCCGATTAAAAGGTAGAAGGTGCACCTCCTTACCCATGGACTATTTTTGCTCTGCTTACTTTGTTTCAAGGATTTGGCTCAGTTAATTTACTTAATTCTTTTTTCTCAACTTTTTCTTTTGAATCTACCCCTTTGTTTTTGTTTCGTGTTGTATTTATTTTGTCATTT
This sequence comes from Nicotiana glauca, assembly GCA_026770625.1. Classification (NCBI taxonomy): domain Eukaryota; kingdom Viridiplantae; phylum Streptophyta; class Magnoliopsida; order Solanales; family Solanaceae; genus Nicotiana; species Nicotiana glauca. The sequence goes on along the minus strand of MU782496.1, from coordinate 32,117 downwards.
TTTGGCTACTTGTTTGTAGGACGAGCACTGTGAGCAGGAAATGGAGAGAGGGGGTGAAAAAATCCTTAGCTAGAAGAGGCAGTTTGAGTTTTTTTGTTTTCAGATCTAAAGTTTTATGTATATTTGAATATCCATCATTATTGATCTTGAAGCTTAATAACTAAGGATTTTGACGCATGTTATACTCCTTCTTGCTTATGCTTTGGTTAAAAATTCATACAAAATAGTCCCAAATGGCTCACAAGTTGTGCTTGATTGCAGGTTTGATCATCAAAATGACGAGATGTGAAAGATCAACTCAAATGGAATGAAACTTGCACGAGTACCAAAGACAAGACAAGCTCAGGCTAAACAGACCCGCACTAGGAGATTCAGAGGGGCGATTTTCAGGCCAAGAGGCAGTGCAGCCGCACTACCATTTAGTGCGGTCCGCACTAATATCAACGCGGCCGCAGTTCATTCTCTGCGGTCCGTGGTGAGGAGAATCAGAGATTTACATTTTCAGAGTTTCAAGCCTCCGCGGTTCGCGGTCCATTTTTCGCGGACCACACTAGAAGCCTTCACGGCCGTTGTCCATTCTCTGCGGTCCGTGATGCCAAGATTCAGAGAGCTGTTTTTCAAGACCAAAGTCCCAGTATGGACCGCAGTCCATTTTGTGCGGTCCGCACTAACCCCGCAATGGCATTCCAAATTTTTCAGCTTAGTATAAATAGCTTCTTTTTCTATTTTTATGGTATCAGATAGTTTTTAGAAGCAACTACGCTCGTGTGAACGAATCTTGTAGCCATTTTGGGCAATTTTATCTACTTTGCAACATTGAATCTTTAGTTTTTTCTTAGTAATTAATTACTATGTGTTTATCTTCATCTATTTCTTGCTTTTCTTCTTTGAATATGAGTAGCTAGACCCATAAGCTAGGGTTGTGGCTCAACCCTAGTATGGGTAATTGATGGATCTTGTAATTTAGGGCTAAATTGACTATGGGCGTTTGTTAATTGGGCCAATTTCATGGTTAATTTATGAATTAATGGTTGCAAACACTAGTTTGAGTTTAGTCGACTTGAGATCTTCTTGAGAAAGAGAGCCTAAGTGTGATGACCCGCCATGTCATCATGCCACATAAGCGCCATTTGGCATATATTAATGCCATGTGGAAGCTTACATAAGAGGAATACCAACATTTTTGAGAAGATTCTAGAGAAATATAGATATTTCCTTAGGAAGACCCTAGATCCTTATGGATTTGCTAGGAAAGTCCTTGGAATCTTCTAGGCTTGTAGAAAATTCTAGAGAAGGAACTTACTTGTAAATCTTAAGGACTTGTGGAACAATTATTATTTCCATACTAGTCCTTAGGTGATTAGTATAAATAGGGGGGCTATCCATTTGTAATTCATCAAGCAAACAATTCAAGTTCTCTTCAATAAAATGCTTCCTTTAACAATTCTCCTGTGTTCTTTCTTTCATTCTCTTAGCGATCTTGAGTGTAGTAAGGCTGAATTGGCATAGCAAAAACGTGAGCAAGTTGTGCAAGATCGTGAGCGAGTTATCAAGTGCCGCACATGTACTTAGTTAATAACTAAGGACGTGACAACGTGATATCAGAGCGAAGGTTTCAACTAAGGGAATGGCGAATGACAGAGAAATTAACACTACCAACACCCAAGCCAACGTCATCTAGGATGTTGCTGGCAAGAACGAACGTGGAAAAAAGAGAAATGCCACCAACAAGAGACAGGAGGTGCCACCCGAGGTTGTGTCAAACGAAGGGTTAAATCCCAAGAACCATGTGCCACTGAGGTGAGCGAGGATGAAGTGGAGGTCTTGCCCGAGGACGTATCGCTTGGTAAAGAGTGGGTGATAAAGATGAACACAGGGATGGACATCATGGAGATCTTTGGCCAATACTTTGGGAAGGTGGAATGCACCCTTCGCGTTCTTGAGAGGCACGCTCTTGAAGAGATTGAGAGTATCCGAAATGACTTAGAGGGACGTACACAGATCGAGATGAAACTAAGGCAAACCATCACTGCCTTAGAGTGAAGACTCATGGAGGCTTTAAGTACTGTCGATGCTATGAAGGCAAATATAGATTCACTCGAGGAGCATGTCAATGCTGGTGTGACCGAACAACCAACAATGTTGTAGTGACGAAAGAGGCCAAGTTCGAGGCTCCCAAACCCCCGGTGTTCAAGGGTGTTCGTGATGCACAAGAAGTGGAAAACTTTATTTGGCACTTGGAGAACTACTTCAGACACGAAAAAGTGAGAGACGACGAGGCCAAGATCAACACTGCGGTATTGTACCTCTCAGACTCTACCATGCTTTGGTGGACAAGGAAGATGGCCGACGTGGATAAAAGTATATGCATTATTAGCACATGGGATTAGTTTAAAGTTGAGTTCAAGTGACAGTTCTTTCCAAGCAATGTCTTGTACGAGGCAAGGCACAAGCTTAGGGAATTGAAGCAAACAGGAGCATACGTAACTATGCCAAGGAGTTACTACCCTTATGCTTCAAATCCCCGACCTGACCAATGATGACTTGTTGTTCCACTTCATTGACAGGTTGAAAAATTGGTCTAAGAAAGAGTTGCAACGCCTACAAGTCACGGATATAGACCAAGCCATAGTGGAGGCCGAATAATTGATGGATTTCAGGCATGACAAGCACGACAAAGGCAAAGTCAAGGAGTTAAAGGTTAGTTATGTCAAAGGTGGGGAGACCGTGGCAAAGGCGATGAGATACAACAACAATACTTGAAGACTCAAGATTCCATATGGTCGAGTAGCCGTCAGGTCTACGCCGAGAAAAAGGCTTAGGCCGAGAAGAAGGGATGCTATATATGCGGAGGGCCACACAACTTCAGGAATTGTCCTGACCTCAAGAGCCTTAGTGCCATGGTCCGTGAACGGAAGGAGCAACCACAAGGAGAGAGTTTGGGAATCGCACAATTGGGTATGATCGTATTATGTAGTGCTGTCACGAAGCAAGCTATCCAACCTACCGTGAATGGCAATTAGTACGTGGATCTCGACATCAACAACAAGCCCGCTCTTGCAATGGTGGATACTGGAGCAACTCATAATTTCGTGACTGAGGCTGCCACAAAGAGACTAGAATTAAAGCTTACTCCAACCAACTCTCGCATCAAGACCGTGAATGTTGAGGTACAAAATGCTCGTGGGGTAGATAATGGGGTTGGTGACAAATTGGAAACTTGGAAAGGTATGACAAACTTTACCGTAACCGCTATGGATATCTTTGACATCATACCGGGGCAGGAGTTCTTTAGACATTGTCATACTTTGATCGACCCCTACCTCTAACATATCTTGGTTATGGCGTGATAAGGAGCTTGCATGGTACATACAATGACTATGCCACACGGACAGATCCAACCACAAATCTCAGCTATGCAGGTTGTCAGGGGAATCAAGAAGGGGGAGCCAATGTTCGTGGCAATCATTGCAAGTCTAGAGGAAGAAAAGAGTTTTCCAGAGACATTGCCGCCTTGCATAGAGAAGTTGCTTGAGAAAAACAAAGATGTCATGCCCGAGGAGTTGCCTAAGCACTTGCCGCCTAGGCGAGAGGTGGATCACAAGATTGATTTAGATTTAGGGGCTAAGCCACATGCATTAGCCCCATATCGTATGGCACCACCCGAGCTAGAGGAGCTCAAGAAAAAATTGAAAGAGTTGCTGGATGCTAGTCACATTTGCCCATCAAAGGCACCTTTCGGTGCACCAGTATTGTTCCAGAAGAAGAAGGATGGATCGTTGCGCTTGTGCATAGACTACCACGCACTTAATAAGGTTACAGTGAAGAATAAGTACCCGATCCCACTCATTGCTGACTTGTTCGGTAAGCTTGGGCAAGCCAAGTACTTTACCAAGGTGGATCTTCGAAAGGGCTACTACCAAGTTCGCATTGCGGAAGGGGATGAGCCAAAGACAACATGTGTGATGAGATATGGAGCCTTTGAGTGGTTGGTGATGCCCTTCGGCTTAACCAATGCACCGACCACATTTTTCACCCTTATGAACAAATTTTTTCATCCCTACCTTGATCAGTTCGTGGTAGTCTAGCTAGACGACATAGTCATCTACAGAAACACCTTGGAGGAGCACATGGAGCACTTAAGGAAGGTTTTCCAAGTCTTGCGGGAGAACTAGCTATACATCAAGAGGTAGAAGTGCGAGTTTGCACAATCAAAGGTGCACTTCTTGGGCCATGTCACTAGCAATGGCGAGATACACATGGATGAGGCTAAGGTATGTGCTATCCAAGAGTGGGAGGCACCTACAAAGGTAACTGAGTTGAGATCCTTTCTTGGCCTTGTTAACTACTATCGTCGATTCATCAGTGGCTACTCAGCAAAGGCTGCACCATTGACTGGCTGCTGAAGAAGAACAAGCCATGGGTTTGGACAGAGCATTGTCAAAAGGCGTTTGAAAACCTTAAGGCAATTATAATAGAAGAGCCGGTTTTGGCATTACCTGACTTTGCCAAGACATTTGATATGCACACGGATGCCTTAAAATTTGCTATTGGTGGTATCCTGATGCAGGATAATCATCTTATAGTGTTCGAGAGCTGCAAATTAAATGAGACAGAGCGGCGTTACACTGTGCAAGAGAAGGAAATGGCTTCCATTGTGCATTGCCTTCGTACATGGCGACATTATCTGCTCGGGTCGAGGTTCGTGGTTAAGACCGATAATGTGGCTACTAGCTACTTTCAGACACAGAAGAAGCTCACACCAACACAGGCTAGGTGGTAGGATTTCTTAGCCGAGTTTGATTATGTGCTGGAGTACAAGCCGGGCATAGGTAACATTGTAGCCGATGCCTTGAGCCGGAAAGCCGAGTTGCTGCAACCACTTCAACAAGATCGGACATTCTTGAGGCTATAAAAGAAGGCATACAACATGATCTAGCAGCCAAATAGCTTATCGAGCTAGCCAACCAGGGTAATACGAGATGTTTTTAGGTCGAAGACGACCTACTGCTTACCACAGGTCACCGGGTCTACGTGCCTAAGTTTGGAGACATTAGACATCGGATCATAAGGGAGAGTCATGACACAACATGGGATGGTCATCTAGACCAACGTCGCACTAGGGCCTTGGTTGAGTCGGTCTGCTATTGGCCATGCATGCAAGATGACATAGAGTGTTATGTGCAGACTTGTCTTGTCTGTCAACAGGACAAGGTTGAACAACAACATCTCAGAGGACTTTTGGAGCCACTACTAGTTGTAGAGCGTCCATGGGAAAGTGTGACTATGGACTTTATCATTTGCCTACCGAAGTCCGACAGTTATGGCACTATTATAGTGGTGGTGCATAGATTTTCCAAATACACCACCTCCATGCCCGCATCACCAGGCTGCACAACCAAGGAAGCCACCAAGCTATTCTTTAAGAACGTGGTGAAGTATTGGGGCTTACCAAGGCATATAATCAGTGATCGAGACCCCCGCTTTACTGGAAACTTTTGGAGAGAGTTGTTCGACATCCTTGGCACAGAGCTGCACTTTTCTACTAGTTTCCACCCACAGGCGGATGGACAAACGGAACGAGTAAATGCCTTACTAGAATGCTACTTGAGGCATTATGTAAACGTGCATCAGAAAGATTGGGCAAGGCTCCTAGACATCGCATAATTCTCTTATCACTTGCAGCGGAGTGAGTCCACGGGGCAGACATCATTTGAGATAGCCACAGGCCAATAACCACAAACTCTACATTCATTACCAGCTACGTCTGTGGGAAAGAGTTTGGGGGCTTATCATATGGGCAAAGGATGGGAGCAGCAACTTGACACTGCTAAGTCTTACTTGGATAAGGCAGCTAAGAAGATGAAGAAGTTTGCGAACTGTAAACGGCATCCCACAGACTATAGAGTTGGGGACATGGTCATGGTGAAGTTTAACCCAAGACAGTTCAAGGCACTACAGGGCATGTAGTAGAATTTGATTCGCAAGTATGAGGGGTCATTTAAGATCGTCGCTCAGGTAGGCAAGATCTCATACAAGCTTGACATGCCATCGTATCTTAAGATCTACCCTGTCTTCCATGCCAGTATTCTTAAGTCATATCATGAAGATAAGGATGATCCGAGTAGGGGCCAATCAAGTCGAGCACCAATAACTATCACCGCCTCGCATGATCGGGAGATTGAGGCTATTATGGATTACCAGGCTAAGTGAAAACAAGGGCAAAAAGCCACCGCTATGTTCCTCGTCCATTGGAAAGGGCAATCACCGGAGGAGGCCACGTGGGAACGATATGAAGACTTGTGGCAATTCAAAGATAAGATCCGAGAGTTTATGCAGCAGCATTACACCGCGATCGTCGGAATATTAGGTGGGGGAGAGTATGATGACCCACCGCCATGTCATCATGCCACATAGGCACCATTTGGCATATATTAATAACATGTGGAAGCTTACATAAGAGGAAGACTAGCATTTGTGGGAAGATTCTAAAGAAATATGGATATTTTCTTAGGAAAACCCTAGATCCTTATGGATTTGCTAGGAAAGTCCTTGGAATCTTCTAAGCTTGTAGAAAATTCTAGAGAATGAACTTACTTGTAAATATTAAGGACTTGTGGAACAATTATTATTTTCACACTAGCCCCTAGGTGATTAGTATAAATAAGGGGCCCATCCATTTGTAATTCATCAAGCAAACAATTCAAGTTCACTTTAATAAAAAGCTTCCTTTAACAATTCTCTTGTATTCTTTCTTTCATTCTCTTAGCGATCTTGAGTGTAGTAAGGCTGATTTGGCATAGCAAGAATGTGAGCAAGTTGTGCAAGATCATGAGCGAGTTGTCAAGTTTCACATGTGTACTTGGTTAACAACTAAAGACGTGACATAAGTCTCTGAAATTGGTCCAACAATGAATTGGGGCGCACTCAAGAGATTGATAGCCCCAATTAAAGGGTTAAACCTTGAGAGAGTAATACCTGAATTGAACCCTAAGTTGCTTGTGCAAGTTTGTATACCCAATTGGTCTTGAGAAAGCCAATTCGGGCAAAATCACTCGAACCATCGAGATGTGTACAGTGGGTAAAGTCGTGCAACGGTTATACCATAATCCCCAAATATATCAAACGTGCCTTAGATTAAAGTACCCGTCAATTGACCACCTAGGCGGTAGTCACTACCCTAGTACCTTTTAAACCTATTTGAATAACTTGTAGCATTTTAAGACTTAGCTAAATTTACAATTTGTAGTTTTTATAAAAGTAGAATTATAAGAAAAATCCCAAAAATGTTGAAAAGTGTAATTAACAACACATACGCAATCCTAAACTAGATAGATACTCGATTCCAATTCTAGCTCTTTGTGGATATCGATCCCGACCGAAAATCGGGTAAAAGCTATTGCGACCCTCTCTTGCTACTTTTTAGTAGTGTGGAATTGGCAGTGATCAAAGCTCAATTTTATTTTTAAAGATTTCTTATTTGATTCAAAGTAGGTGTTGTTAAATATTGTTTATAGTACCTTCTGGAAGTTCATATTAAAATTTAATAGCATTTGGAGCAGATTTGAGGTGATTGAGATCGAAACTTTCAGCTGAAAATCGAAGAACACAACTACCCAATAGTATACCGCTACGATATACAATATATTATAGGAGTATAAAGCTATATTGCAACAGTATATTGTAATAATTGAAGAAGAACACAGTGCAGTATACCACTACAATATACAATATACTATAGGAGTATATAGTTATACTGCAACAATATACTATTATAGTATACAATATATTGCTATACTATATGGTAATAATATGCAATATACCGTAATAGTATGCTGTAATAGAATACAATATACTATTATAGTATAGTTATTACTCGTAAATTCACTTTCCTTTTTCATTTTAATTTGCTTTAAGCTTTTANATATATATATATATATATATATATATATATATATATATATATATATATATATATATATATATATATATATATATATATACACTCTTACAATTAGATACTTTTAGAATTTTTTGAAATTTTTATTGACAACTGATATTCTTTCAGTTTAATAATTGAATAATTTCTTTTAACTATTTGCGTACAATTGTATACCATATTGGTATAGCTAAAAGTGAATGGTCTTGAAAATTATTTCTACTAGCATGTTATAATATAAGAAAATTATCAGCTATGTCTATTTATAAGTAGTTCATTACAAAAATTAGCCAATTGATAACATATTACTAATATTAGCCAAATTAGCCAATTAGCTATTTAAAGCAAAAAATATCAAATTTTTGCTTTATTTTGAGCGGGTGTTATTAAAATAGATTGGACACCACTTAAAGAGCTTGAATCTCAGTTTTGGGATGATTTGGTGAAGTTTTGAGGTGATTTGAATTGAAAATTCGAAGTAAAAGCTGAACATGAAAAAAAATGATATGTGTATCACACTATGTATCATTTATGTATCACATATGTATCATATTTGTATCAATTATGTATCACATGTATATCCATGTATACCCGTGTGTGAAATACATGCGTGATACATGTGTCGCAGAAGACTTTTTTGAACTCGATTTAATTACGAATTTTAATACAAAACCAGTCCAAATCACGTCCAATCTTCCTCAAATTTTGTATATTGACTTATCTATATATTTTCAAAGAATTTCAACTATACCCATGGAAAATTCCTTTTTTGTTTAGATTTTTGGAATATTGTATAGATTTTTGTATTCATCACCTTATTTGCTACCCCGTCCATGAAATTTCCTTTCCGTCTTGTATCTAATGTTGTTAATCATGCTTTAAAATATGGAAGGTGACTTTTGCATGCGATTGTTTGATAGAAAGAACCCTATTATTTAGTTTTTCAATTTGTTAGCTAATTTTGATTAGTCTATGACTAATGGCTAGAGGTTGGTAAGTTGAAATTTATTTGGGACATTTGTGTAAGTTTCCCTATAATATAATGTTAAGGGTTACGTATATACTAAAAGTGAATGGTCTTGAAAATTTATTTCTGAAAATACAAAGGTTTAAAACCTAGAAATTATTGCGGGAGTTCGAACCTAAAAGGATTGTTTCATTTATGGTAATTCTCTTGAATATAAAGTAGTTTCAGCTTGTGAAAATTAGAACTCTATGATTGTGTCATAGATTTTAAAATAAAGTATTTTTGAGTGAAACAATGTGAATATAAATTAAATCCCAATAACCGTTGTAGAGGTTTGAACCTGAGTAATCGATGATGGAGTTTGAACCTATAAAGATTTGAACCATTATTACTGGTTTTTGAACCTATGAAGGTTTGAACTCTAGTACAACATGCAGAAATTTTACCTTTAAAAGCCCTGAAGTCAAGTATCATATATTTTGAGATTATACTTGTAGAGAGTTTTTGGAACTACAGTATATCATGCTAGAGTTTTACTTGTAAAATGCTTGAAATCCAGCACCAATTGCTGGAGTTCTTTTGTGCTTTAGATAGGAATATTTTTAGTGACTACTTTATTATAGGGGTGTGCGTTCGAATCGGTTTATCGATAAATCGAATCAATTATTTGTTATCGGTTTATCGATTTTGATTTTGATTTTGTCCTCTTCGGTTATCGATTTATCGATAAACCGATAAGAAATACTAAAAAAAAAAATTTTTTTTTTTTTATCCTTATTCTATAATACCCTTTTCCTTTACCCTAAGTCTCTAACCCTATTATTTCATCTACAACATTTAAGGAATGATCATATTTAAAGCTCAAGGGAATGAATTCAAATTAATGAAAAATAGAATTAGCTGTGATGATGTATTTTTTTTTATACCGTTGGAGTGTTGGTGGTATACATTTGATCCCTTACCTTAGTTTCGTTGCATGTGCTTGTTGACACAATTTTTATGTTATAAACGGTATTAGTCTTATTTTAGCTTCTTTTGGTCCATATTAGTTAGGCGTGTTTATAGCGATATACTTTCCGTGGAATCCTGAAATTTTTTTTATTGGTGTAGTCGATAACCGAATCGATAAGCCCCAAAAATCGATAAATCGAAATGATAACGATAAGCATATGTACAAATTGATAATCGATAAGTAATTATCGATAAGGGTCAAAATCGAATCGATAAATCGAATGCACACCACTACTTTATCAATACAATTAAAAAGGACATACAAACTCTAATAGTCGTCCCAAAAAGTAACTAGTTACTAGTTTAGGAAAATGATATTGTATAGTCACTCTCAAAATAATAGCCAAAAAATATATATTTTTTTGTATATATACATTTTCTCCGTATTAAATACAAAAATTATAAAAAATTTATACAATTTTTCGGCTACTGAATGTAATAATTTATGCCGCGAGTTAGAAGTGATAATACCCTACTAATTTTACGCTTAAGGAAGGGTCTAGGGTAAGCTAAGACCAAAAATCACCTCATAATAATGACGGCCCATATATGCAACGTGTTATCAGTGTAAAAATAAAAGAAAATTTTACACTCTATAGGAAAGCTTAGTACCCTATTTATTTTAAGTAAATACTATTTTAAAAAATTATATTATATAACTGCCTTTTACCCTTTATAGCAAAATATCTAATTATAGTTATATCCTACACTTAAGGCATCATATACGCTATTTTTCTCTCTTCTTTTTCAGATTTTCTCTCACATAATCACGGTAAATTTCACAAACCATGTTCTCTCTCTTTTTACATACACTTTACTCTTTTCTCCCACAAATCCCCATTTCCTACGGGGTTGTAATACTCTCTGAAAACTGTCAACACCTAACAATTCTTTTTCATTCGCTTTACTCCCACACTATCCCTTTTTCCCGGGCAAAACTCGTTAGTTTTGTTCACTTCTATGCCTATATTATCAAAATACACCCTGTAAGCAAGAGGGAGTCAATAATGGCGAGGAAATTAGGGTCGTTTAGGAAGAGTTTCGAAGAGAAAAGAGAAAGAGAAAGGCTCTGTGAGATTCAGGTTTTTGCTCGACAGCGGATTCGTCGGAAATTAGGGTTTGTTCTTGATCAAAGACGACGGGTTTTAGGGTTGAGCAACTTATTTTTCTGTTAATATATTTCAATGTATTTTTAACGTATCACACTGTATTTTCATGTATTTCATTGAATTCATTTTTTTTCATTGTAATTCAATGTATTTTATTGTATTCCATGTATTTCATTGTATTCACTGTCTTTTTTGTCATTGTATTTCAATGTATCCCGTTGTATTCCATGTATTTCGTTTTATTCACTGTCTCGCTATATGCCATGAATGTATTAATATATTTTTTTTAATTAATATAATTTGTGTATTCAGATGCATTATATAATTTCTCTGAAGATTGCTTTGTTTTTTGTGTATTTTTCGGTTGAGAATCTTTTTTATAACTGAAAATACAAAATTTGTGTGTTATAGTCTATTATGTTAATTGATGCACTTTCTGTTTTAAAAACAATGTAATCCGCTATTTCACCATCTGTAATCCCACGTTTCACTCCATGAATATAGTCGAATACACTCGAATACAACAACTGATTAGCTGGACTTCTCTGATTCACACCTATTTTTGCTACTATATTCATGAATACAATAGCTTAAATACATCAAATATATCTTATAACTACAGAAAATGTATCTATAATGCATAATATAACAAATGGTAATACTAAAAGATATTATTTTATGAAAATTTCTCTAAATAAAATAAAAATAAAAGTGTCTTTTTTACTAGAGACGCTCTTTGATGTATGTCTACAAGTGTCTATAGCTTGCATACACTTCCTAATCATAGCATAAAACTGAGACGATACAAATCGAGACATCTATTAGCTCTTCAGTCACTTATTGTTGATCATTTTTGTTTATTGGCTACCCTTCAATTTCTGAAAAGAAGTTGGACCAAATTTAGATCCTAAACGTGCCATGTGCGGCAACATTTTTCTTTTATTTAATGCACATGGATCTGCAGCTTTGCCTTTTAATTCAACTCGATAAACCCCTAATATTCAAAAGAAGTAAAGCTATATCCCTTGTCACTATATCCTCATCCTTCTTTTTCTTTTGTCTTTGCTTTTTCACTACATAAAATAAAATCAAAATTGTTCCTTGAAAATACAATCAGTTATCCAAATCCCACCAATTATCCTCGTCAACCCCACATGCATTCAACGTACTTTTTAACCTTATTTCTTCTCTAGTAATTGTAGAGTTATTTGCAAAAGAATTACTATTTAACTAGTGTGGGGCTGTGGGCTGGGAAGAAAAGTGGTGAAGAATCTCTGTATAATTTAGCATCAGAAACTCTGACTTTGCTCATCTTGTCTTCGCACCAATGTAACTGTTCATCATTCAGTTCACTCATTCTCAACACCCTCGACACCACTTTTAAGTCTATTAATCCCATCAATATCTCCATCTCTTCCTCTTCTTTTAATCTTCTTTTTCCCAAACTGCATTTCCCTGCCCGACGTAGATCTTTCACCCTTAACTTTTTCTGCACCATCATATAATTATTTTAATTTGATATTTGAACTTTGTTTACCACCAAAAAAAAAAAAAAAAAAAAAGAGATATATACTTGCCTTCTTGTTTACTTTCTTGAGTAAGAGGAGAAGAGTTGGGTCAACAGAACCTCTTTTGTTTTTCCTAAATAAAGCTGCTACTAATACTTGGCAACGATTCTTCTTGTCCGCCTTGAGGAAATTCATAAATGTTCTGATTGCTTCTTCCATTATCCGAAGAAATGAATATGAAGATATTCTCGTGCAAAAATCTTCCTGTACTTTTTCCTCATCCGAATCTACTCAACATAACCAAAGATCATTAATTGTCACAAATATATATATTGATAAGAAGAATATATTCGTAGAAATTCCAATTTTTGAAACTCAGAACAAAAAGGGGTTACCTCGATATTCAGGGACTTGAAGCAACTTAGGAGCTAAGCTTCTCATCCTAGCGTAAATCTCAGGTCTTTTACCATGTTCATACGGCTCATTCTCAACATATCTTTGTAAAAGCACTTGAAATTGTTGAAATTGCTGAGCTATATATGCAGGACAACCTGGGTCCTCTTCATCACGAGAAGCTCTTAGGCTTTTTAAGTATTTATAATTCCAGCTCAGTGCTTCCCATGCTAAGCATACCTATATATAATACAAACAGGCGCATTCAGATTTTAAATTTGAAGCTTTAATATATATGCACTCACTTTTTCATTTATGGGCTAATAACTTGGTTTTATTGAATTTTTGTGATTTTTCATACATATTTATGTTCTATGTTAAAAGTTGAACCTGTTGGGACTACAATGCATCCGCCTCTGCGTACGTACCTGTGCTACATAAGCAGCCTCCAATTCATGATACGGGTTTTGTCGAAAATCAGATGATTTCCTGTTCTTTGTTGCCAGTTTATAGACAATCCTGTCTGATATTGATCTTGGACATGATTGAATGGATCTAAGTGATTCTGAAATTGAGTAATTAGCTTTATTAGTCTAAACTAAGAAAACAGATGGAAGAATTTAGATAATAATTGGAAAATTATAGTAGTAAAATATTAATGCGGGTAAATTGCCTAATGGTTGATGACTGCAATTTTTGGAGACAATAGAGTTTTAGCTCCCGTTTGGCCATAGAAGTTGGAAGTTTTTATTTTTTCAAATATCTGTTTATAGATTTTAACCATTTTTTAGCAAATTTTGAAAACAGAATCTTTAAATCCCAAAAATAACTCTAGAACAGTTTTTGAAGTTTTCTACTCACAAAATTTCAAATTCTTTTCAAGTAAAATGCAGATTGTCCAAACATAATTTCAACGTTCAATTTTTATTTTTTGCATCTCATCTTAAAAAAATATTTTTTCCAAGTTATAAACTAAATCTATGTCTAAACGCTAGTTAAATCTAAGCAAAAGCGAGCTTAAGCCCCGTCGGTCAGAGGTACTCGATAAGAAGTGTCATATAAAATAGTCGAGGTATATGTATGGCCCGACACTACTGTTATTAAAAAAATAAGAAGGATAAAGCAGGTAAAATTTAATATTAGTACCTGTTTCATGGAGTTTTTGTGTGCTGATTCTATCTAAAAAGAGCATTTCTTCATCATATTTTTGGAAGATAGTGTAAGACTCCCATTTGGGGCAACTTCTCCTTGAAGAAGAAGAAAATGGATCTTCAGAGTCTTTAATGGAGTTTCTCCATTCAGAGGAGCTTTTAGAAGTGGAGCCAACAGTATAAGAATCCCCATATATTTCATCAATATTCTCCTTTTCTTGGAATTGAAATATTTTCTTGCTCTCTAACTTTGATGGTGCATAAACCAAGAAATTTTCCTCTCGACAAAGTAATTTATTCTTTTTCTTCTTAACTTTCTTGTCTTTCTTGATTTCCCTACAACACTTTCCTGTATCACATAAGCAAGAAATTAAAGTTTTTTTTAGGAAAAATTCCTAGGAAACCCGCCGCCACTACGTAAACCGCACTAGACTCAATTAACACATTTTGTTCTTTAATACGATGAACAAATTAAACATCATACATACCATGATTAATGTCGTTTGTTTCAGAATCACAATTATAAGAATCTGAATTGAGAATCTTCTCTTCATCATGATCATCATCATCACTACGAGCAGATTCTGAAGCTGGTGAACCATAAATTGAGTCTCCTTCATTTTCTTTTGTACTCTGTTTCCCAAAGCTAAATATCTGATTTTCTTGAGCATTTCCATTAGGCATGAACACCAATGTTTCACTTTCCCTAAATGTGTCTGCTACAAAATGATTTGCCTCCCCTGTTTCAGTATTATTATTATGATAATATTCATTTTCTTCGTCCGAAAACTCAGCAAATTCATATCCATTATCTCGATTCCTGCAAACATCCACAATATTTTATCAACATGAAAATTGAAAAGGAGGGGGAAATTTTGAAAATAGTACAATACCTCCAGAAAAATGGATTTCCACCAAGAAAGTAGAAAAGCTTGGCAAGTAAAAGGGAAGTGAAGTAGGAGAAAATGAGGAAGAGTTTAAAGGAAGTGGAGACATCGTAAAACAAGTTTGCAATAATTTCTTCATCAGGACATTGCATTGTTTTCAGGAGGAGAAGCGGCAAAGTTTTTTGAGTTTATTAGCGATCTCTCTTCCTTACTTAAGTAAAGCAAAACAAAGTCCGTCTTTTAATTGCTTTCCCATATTTCCTTGTTTCTCAAGATGGTCCATTGCCTTTTTTTCCTGTAGAGATTTACTTATATATTCCTTGCGCTTGATTATTTTCTTACCATACTTTAAGCCACGTAGTATCAGTTCTTTTTTTGGTTTTGGGG